>OZ029913.1:56244857-56294857 GCA_964023275.1 Norana najaformis | reverse complement strand
TTCCGGAATTTTTATATTCTACGATCGAACAAGCATAGGCCAACTGTACACAGCCGTATTAATATCAAGATTAGCGCTACAAAACGTGTCCGCCATTATGAAATACATAGTCACGTGAAAAATCTATGCAGGGCCGGAAATCCCATGTATTATTAAACTCAGAAGAATAGCAAGAAATAACGATTAGGTCAACAAAGATGTCGTTTTATGGCGATTTCAACAAGCTTATTATTCCAGAACTGTTTTGATAAGTTGAAAGTCACAAAATCGCGATTTGCTTTACACCACGTGCCGACATAATGGTGGTTTCAAGTAAACTAAATATTCTTTAATTGCAGTGCCGTTGGCGCCCCCACTTGTGGTACGACTTTTGTTAGATTACTGCTGATAAAATAATTTTTAAAAATTCTTCCCATAGAGCAGTGGTCTAAAACACGCTGCTCGAGAAGGCATATTATGGGTTCTGCGATGGTCATCGGAATTTCTGAAATATCTGTCAATGAAAATTGGTACTTACTTTTTTCTTCTAATAATAAAGTTCGACGTTTATCTTACTTACTAAATTTTTCTAATAATACAGCTCGATGGTCATTCCGGTGACCGCCATCTTGATCGGAAATTCATTCGGGCAATAATAAACCCCAAAATGACCAGAGTGTAAGAAAAGAAAACTTGAGGGAGAAAAAGAATTTTCTAACAGAAATAGCATAATTTAAACATTTTCACGAAGGTAAGAGATAAATTAACTGCGTTATTTGTCAGCAAATGATTGCGCTTCCCAAAAGTACCACGTGTTGCGTTCAATATGGTACAAGTAAAACACGGTTATCCCATTGCGGGTCCCAGCCTGTGGTCCAACCGTTCGAATGCTGATCTGAGCCTTTGGTCAGTACGGTAGAGCGCTTCGTCGGCGACCCAAAGATTGCGGCTTCGAGCCTTTTCGTCTGCTCGGTAGCGCGCCTCGTCGGCGATCCAACGATTGCGGCTTCGAGTCCTTTGGTCTATTCGGTAGCGCGCTTTATCGCCGATCCAACGATTGCGGCTTCGAGTCCTTTGGTGTATTCGGTAGCGCGCTTTATCGGCGATCCAACGATTGCGGTTTCGAGCTTTCGGGTCTATTCGGTAGCGCGCTTCATCGGCGATCCAACGATTGCGGTTTCGAGTCCTTTGGTCTATTCGGTAGCGCGCTTTATCGGCGATCCAACGATTGCGGCTTCGAGTCCTTTGGTGTATTCGGTAGCGCGCTTCATCGGCGATCCAACGATTGCGGCTTCGAGTCCTTTGGTCTATTCGGTAGCGCGCTTTATCGGCGATCCAACGATTGCGGCTTCGAGCTTTCGGGTCTATTCGGTAGCGCGCTTCATCGGCGATCCAACGATTGCGGTTTCGACTCCTTTGGTCTATTCGGTAGCGCGCTTTATCGGCGATCCAACGATTGCGGCTTCGAGTCCTTTGGTCTCTTCGGTAGCGCGCTTCGTCGGCGATCCAACGATTGCGGCTTCGAGCTTTCTGGTCTATTCGGTAGGGCGCTTCGTCGGCGATCCAACGATTGCGGCTTCGAGTCCTTTGGTCTATTCGGTAGCGCGCTTTATCGGCGATCCAACGATTGCGGCTTCGAGTCCTTTGGTCTATTCGGTAGCGCGCTTCATCGGCGATCCAACGATTGCGGCTTCGAGCTTTCTGGTCTATGCGGTAGCGCGCTTTATCGGCGATCCAACGATTGCGGCTTCGAGTTTTCTGGTCTATTCGGTAGCACGCTTCATCGGCGATCCAACGATTGCGGCTTCGAGTCCTTTGGTGTATTCCGTAGCGCGCTATATCGGCGATCCAACGATTGCGGCTTCGAGCTTTCTGGTCTATTCGGTAGCGCGCTTCGTCGGCGATCCAACGATTGCGGCTTCGAGCTTTCTGGTCTATTCGGTAGCGCGCTTCCTCGGCGATCCAACGATTGCGGTTTCGAGCTTTCTGGTCTAATCGGTAGCGCGCATCGTTGGCGATCCAACGATTGCGGCTTCGAGTCCTTTGGTCTATTCGGTAGCGCGCTTTATCGGCGATCCAACGATTGCGGCTTCGAGTCCTTTGGTCTCTTCGGTAGCGCGCTTCGTCGGCGATCCAACGATTGCGGCTTCGAGCTTTCTGGTCTATTCGGTAGGGCGCTTCATCGGCGATCCAACGATTGCGGCTTCGAGCTTTCTGGTCTATTCGGTAGCGCGTTTTATCGGCGATCCAACGATTGCGGCTTCGAGTCCTTTGGTCTATTCGGTAGCGCGCTTCATCGGCGATCCAACGATTGCGGCTTCGAGCTTTCTGGTCTATGCGGTAGCGCGCTTTATCGGCGATCCAACGATTGCGGCTTCGAGTTTTCTGGTCTATTCGGTAGCGCGCTTCATCGGCGATCCAACGATTGCGGCTTCGAGTCCTTTGGTGTATTCCGTAGCGCGCTATATCGGCGATCCAACGATTGCGGCTTCGAGCTTTCTGGTCTATTCGGTAGCGCGCATCGTCGGCGATCCAACGATTGCGGCTTCGAGCTTTCTGGTCTATTCGGTAGCGCGCTTCCTCGGCGATCCAACGATTGCGGTTTCGAGCTTTCTGGTCTAATCGGTAGCGCGCTTTATCAGCGATCCAACGATTGCGGCTTCGAGTCCTTTGGTCTATTCGGTAGCGCGCTTCGTCGGCGATCCAACGATTGCGGCTTCGAGCTTTCTGGTCTATTCGGTAGCGCGCTTCATCGGCGATCCAACGATTGCGGCTTCGAGTCCTTTGGTGTATTCGGTAGTGAGCTTCGTCGGCGATCCAACGATTGCGGTTTCGAGCTTTCTGGTCTATTCGGTAGCGCGCTTCGTCGGCGATCCGACGATTGCGGCTTCGAGCTTTTTAGTCTTTTCGGTAGCGCGCCTCGTCGGCGATGCAGCGATTGCGGCTTCTAGGTTTCTCGTCTCTTCGGTAGCGCGCCTCGTCGGCGACACAACAATTGCGGCTTCGAGGTTTCTCGTCTCTTCGGTAGCGCGCCTCGTCGGCGATCCAGCGATTGCGGCTTCGAGCTTTCTGGTCTATTCGGTAGCGCGCTTCGTTCGGCGATCAACGGTTGCCACACCGCCTGTCGAAGGTCAGGCGGCGGATCGAGATCGAGGAGACTTCGACGCTCGGGTCAGTGAAGCCCACGACGCAGGCGCCTTCGAAGCAGACGACGTCGACGATGAAGAGGAGGGAGTTGATGGTGCTGGATGTTCGTCCGATCCGCACCGGAAGTTCTCGCGCTCCATCGAAGAAACGCCCACAGAACGCTCTACACTTACGCGACCGCTAACTCAGGGTTGCTTCTTCACCACGGCGCTTAAAGACAAGATCACGAGAATCGGTGGTGCGGCTAGTCGACCTGTTTCCAGTTTGCCAGCCTGGACGCCACAGCAGCTCTAGTTGCTCCAGCAACACTAGATTTGTTTCATAATTGAAGTGACGTAACAATAGATTTGTTTTATAATAATAATAATCATCATCATACACAGCAATAGTGAATGTAGATTTCGGGGAGTCCAATTAACTAAATCCACTAAAAATACAGAGAGCTGAAAGAGAGCAGGCCATAGGTGATAATGGTAATTAAAATTGCTTCTGTAAAATTAATAGTTATGCAGTCTAACTTTCTTCACACCCTGACACGTTTCCCCCAAACTTCAATTCTTAAATCCGACCTCGATTCTGCAGTTAATCTTGTGATAAGGGTGGCATAGTTGCTCCACTTTGCAACACCTGTACAGCCTAACACAGGTCGTTTGCCATGATTGACCTGCCCTCCGAAACTTACCCTCTTATCATGTTTGTCCTATTGAAGTCCACTTTCCAATGCCCGCCTCAAACAGCTTTGAGTAGGTTCAACATAGTAGCGTTACCATCAAGCATACCTAATTTTAATTCATAAGAAATACTTTCTACCTTATAGTCTATTGTACGTAAATAAGTAATTAAGTAAGTAGGCAAGTGTGTATGTATGTTTGTATGTATGTATAACGGCGCCATGCAAATCACTAGATTACTGTATATAAATCTTATGTATATATACTTTGTAAGCGATAATGTACACTTTTTCTATGATGTTAGATGATGCAGCCTACAAAGAAAAGTACAAAAACGCATTTACAAATGGCACGGAAATTATTATTTCTGCATTTCTTAAGCGCCACTATATATTGATAAAGCATCAGTCTATGACGTTGAACGATTGTGAGTGGAAGACTTGTTCAATGTCCCTACACAGTGATTTTACTTGTTCCAAAAGCACCAGCCACTGAGAAATCCTGCGTTTATAGCTGAGACTCGAATCCGTACTCTGCGTTATCCAGTCGGCTGCCATGTCCCATGATAGAAATGATTCGTAGCGAGTTTGCTTCTCCTACGGGCGCCCGATAGGCTAGAGATAAGGATGCTGGAACGTCAAGTGAGAGGTCGGGAGTTCAAAATCCCTTCATGGAATAAATGTATAGATTTCGAGAATTCCTCTTGTACCCTGCAGTTATAAAAGAGTACGTCAGCCGTACATTGTCATTAGGAAGATTATTTTATGGGGGCAGGAATGGCTATTCGGCTTGATATGCTGAGGCTTAGAAAACGAACTCATTATAGCTTTATTCTCCTAACTGCCTGCGGGGTTTCACTGAAGGTATTTCTCTTGTTCTAGTTCTTATTCCAGTTCTTTTCGTTGTTATTGTTATTGTTGTTGTTATTTTTGTTGTTGTTGTTGTTGTGATTTAAAGCATCCTGTTGCTTTGATAACGAATTTGATGCGATTCAATAATAATTAGAGATGCTTTTGAGAGATGCTTGAAAGGCGCTATGTAATATTAACATATACTAATTAATAATAATAATAATAATAATACGACGATAATAATAATAATAATAATATTATTATTATTATAAACTAATATTGTTTTCAACAATAGATTTGTTTCATAGTTGAAGTGACGTAACAATATTAACATATACTAATTAATAATAATAATAATAATACGATGATAATAATATTAATAATAATAATATTATTATTATTATAGACTATTATTATTTTCATCCTGATAATTTTTCAGCTCCCTGAGGGATCATAAATACCTCGGGGCATAAAAAATAATAATAATAATAATAATAGTAATAGTAATAATAACAACGACTGAAACAACGACCGTAATCAAAGTCCTTATCCTAAGATTAATCATAATCCTAAAACGAATGCGACGAGATGCAATTGTCTCTATTTTGCTGGGGGTTCCTCTGTCCTTTAAAGCAAGAGTCGTTACTGATAAAAGTCGGCGGCAGCGGAAGTAATATCACTTCCGCTCGTGCTGTACGACGGAACTGATATTCGAAAAGGCTTTGGCCTTCTTGCGACCGACAGCCATATTAAGCAATTTATTTAGCGCCTCTAATAGTAATCGTCGACTTCTTAAGCTCGACAGAACTCAAGAACGAATCAGCGCCAGGTTAATATTGCATTTGATTATGTCTGAATTGTCTGTTTGCACTGGGACTCAGGTTCGACGCTCATGTGAATTTGGCAGTTGGCAGTTAAACAACACAACCTGCAAATTGCTGTATAAAGTTTCTACTACAGACGAAAGATCCTTCAGTCCCACAGAACCCTCCATTGGTCAATCGTGAATGAAAGACCTCATTAAGTCGTGTCGACCAATCGCAAAATCTTCATCTCATAATTATGAATATTAAGTAGACTGTTCTTGTAATTCCTTCTATAATTAGAAGCCTGTCAACAACAGTCGTCAGAATCACATAAAAATAGTACGACAGACTAGTTTATCTTCTACAATTTTTGAACATTGGTTTAGAATCCTGAAATTATGATCTGTTTATAGCTGATTACATGCTTCGGGAGTCACAGATAGCTTCAATAATTTACAATTCGGCGGAAATACTATATCTTCGAACAAAGAAATGGTAACTTGCGTTGTCGCATAAAGAATTAAACAGGCCATGCTTTGTCCTATCCAGTTCGGCGTTTGGGCTGTTGTTGGAATATTAATTCACAAAATTATCTATAGAGGATAATTACCTTTTCGTATTGTAATAGACTTTGCTAATTAAAAGCGACTTCGTATATTTGCTATTAAGGTTAAATTATAAAATGAAGTTATTAATGTCAACAACATATTGAGTCAAGTCGTGCCACGATATTTATGTCAAATATCACGAGCTAAAGGTGAGAGATTATTTCAGAGATTTTAATCTCAGGCAAGTACGGTTCGTAGGCTTAGCGTGGGGCCCATTCAAACGGGCAGCGGTGGTGAACGATTTTATCAGATAAATTCATTGAAAAATGAGCAGGGTCGAGGCCATACAGTCGCTAAGGAAAAAAATGTGCATTTCCCCATAAAATCTTTTCCCCAGTTTCCACAAAGCCAGCCGCTAAGGCTATACCAGAATATTCTAAATTAGTCAAAATAGGAACATCACAGACCCGTTTTCACATTAGGAGACCTTAGAATTAAGTTTAGACGAGCTACCAACAAGTTTAAAAACCATTAGAAAGCAATTTTAAAGATGACTTTTGTTTTAGGTCTTCTTCAAGTTCTCCGCATCAGGGCAGGTTCGAACCTCATTGCGCCAATCCTGATTTCATTGTTGGGCCTCCTCCTTCGGAGAACCGTTTCAGAGATTTACCATCATCTACCATCATCCAGTCTAGCAGCATTTGGCTAGGCATTTGTTTCTTCATTTCTTTCACTCAATTCTTCCCTCTGTGATATCTGTCTGAAGGGAATCACCTATAAGAAATATCAGTAATATTCACTCTCTCTGTCTCTCTCTGTCTCTCTCTCTCTGTCTCTCTCTGTCTCTCTCTGTCTCTCTCTTTCTCTCTCTGTCTGTCTCTGTCTCTGTCTCTGTCTCTGTCTCTGTCTCTGTCTCTGTCTCTCTCTCTCTCTCTCTCTCTCTCTTTCTCTCTCTCTCTCGTTCTTATTATAAAGGTGTACTACAAAAATATTTAACCCATTTTGAGGCATCAAGGAAACTGTAATCCATTTCATATTTCCGGAATTTTTATATTCTACGATCGAACAAGCATAGGCCAACTGTACACAGCCGTATTAATATCAAGATTAGCGCTACAAAACGTGTCCGCCATTATGAAATACATAGTCACGTGAAAAATCTATGCAGGGCCGGAAATCCCATGTATTATTAAACTCAGAAGAATAGCAAGAAATAACGATTAGGTCAACAAAGATGTCGTTTTATGGCGATTTCAACAAGCTTATTATTCCAGAACTGTTTTGATAAGTTGAAAGTCACAAAATCGCGATTTGCTTTACACCACGTGCCGACATAATGGTGGTTTCAAGTAAACTAAATATTCTTTAATTGCAGTGCCGTTGGCGCCCCCACTTGTGGTACGACTTTTGTTAGATTACTGCTGATAAAATAATTTTTAAAAATTCTTCCCATAGAGCAGTGGTCTAAAACACGCTGCTCGAGAAGGCATATTATGGGTTCTGCGATGGTCATCGGAATTTCTGAAATATCTGTCAATGAAAATTGGTACTTACTTTTTTCTTCTAATAATAAAGTTCGACGTTTATCTTACTTACTAAATTTTTCTAATAATACAGCTCGATGGTCATTCCGGTGACCGCCATCTTGATCGGAAATTCATTCGGGCAATAATAAACCCCAAAATGACCAGAGTGTAAGAAAAGAAAACTTGAGGGAGAAAAAGAATTTTCTAACAGAAATAGCATAATTTAAACATTTTCACGAAGGTAAGAGATAAATTAACTGCGTTATTTGTCAGCAAATGATTGCGCTTCCCAAAAGTACCACGTGTTGCGTTCAATATGGTACAAGTAAAACACGGTTATCCCATTGCGGGTCCCAGCCTGTGGTCCAACCGTTCGAATGCTGATCTGAGCCTTTGGTCAGTACGGTAGAGCGCTTCGTCGGCGACCCAAAGATTGCGGCTTCGAGCCTTTTCGTCTGCTCGGTAGCGCGCCTCGTCGGCGATCCAACGATTGCGGCTTCGAGTCCTTTGGTCTATTCGGTAGCGCGCTTTATCGCCGATCCAACGATTGCGGCTTCGAGTCCTTTGGTGTATTCGGTAGCGCGCTTTATCGGCGATCCAACGATTGCGGTTTCGAGCTTTCGGGTCTATTCGGTAGCGCGCTTCATCGGCGATCCAACGATTGCGGTTTCGAGTCCTTTGGTCTATTCGGTAGCGCGCTTTATCGGCGATCCAACGATTGCGGCTTCGAGTCCTTTGGTGTATTCGGTAGCGCGCTTCATCGGCGATCCAACGATTGCGGCTTCGAGTCCTTTGGTCTATTCGGTAGCGCGCTTTATCGGCGATCCAACGATTGCGGCTTCGAGCTTTCGGGTCTATTCGGTAGCGCGCTTCATCGGCGATCCAACGATTGCGGTTTCGACTCCTTTGGTCTATTCGGTAGCGCGCTTTATCGGCGATCCAACGATTGCGGCTTCGAGTCCTTTGGTCTCTTCGGTAGCGCGCTTCGTCGGCGATCCAACGATTGCGGCTTCGAGCTTTCTGGTCTATTCGGTAGGGCGCTTCGTCGGCGATCCAACGATTGCGGCTTCGAGTCCTTTGGTCTATTCGGTAGCGCGCTTTATCGGCGATCCAACGATTGCGGCTTCGAGTCCTTTGGTCTATTCGGTAGCGCGCTTCATCGGCGATCCAACGATTGCGGCTTCGAGCTTTCTGGTCTATGCGGTAGCGCGCTTTATCGGCGATCCAACGATTGCGGCTTCGAGTTTTCTGGTCTATTCGGTAGCACGCTTCATCGGCGATCCAACGATTGCGGCTTCGAGTCCTTTGGTGTATTCCGTAGCGCGCTATATCGGCGATCCAACGATTGCGGCTTCGAGCTTTCTGGTCTATTCGGTAGCGCGCTTCGTCGGCGATCCAACGATTGCGGCTTCGAGCTTTCTGGTCTATTCGGTAGCGCGCTTCCTCGGCGATCCAACGATTGCGGTTTCGAGCTTTCTGGTCTAATCGGTAGCGCGCATCGTTGGCGATCCAACGATTGCGGCTTCGAGTCCTTTGGTCTATTCGGTAGCGCGCTTTATCGGCGATCCAACGATTGCGGCTTCGAGTCCTTTGGTCTCTTCGGTAGCGCGCTTCGTCGGCGATCCAACGATTGCGGCTTCGAGCTTTCTGGTCTATTCGGTAGGGCGCTTCATCGGCGATCCAACGATTGCGGCTTCGAGCTTTCTGGTCTATTCGGTAGCGCGTTTTATCGGCGATCCAACGATTGCGGCTTCGAGTCCTTTGGTCTATTCGGTAGCGCGCTTCATCGGCGATCCAACGATTGCGGCTTCGAGCTTTCTGGTCTATGCGGTAGCGCGCTTTATCGGCGATCCAACGATTGCGGCTTCGAGTTTTCTGGTCTATTCGGTAGCGCGCTTCATCGGCGATCCAACGATTGCGGCTTCGAGTCCTTTGGTGTATTCCGTAGCGCGCTATATCGGCGATCCAACGATTGCGGCTTCGAGCTTTCTGGTCTATTCGGTAGCGCGCATCGTCGGCGATCCAACGATTGCGGCTTCGAGCTTTCTGGTCTATTCGGTAGCGCGCTTCCTCGGCGATCCAACGATTGCGGTTTCGAGCTTTCTGGTCTAATCGGTAGCGCGCTTTATCAGCGATCCAACGATTGCGGCTTCGAGTCCTTTGGTCTATTCGGTAGCGCGCTTCGTCGGCGATCCAACGATTGCGGCTTCGAGCTTTCTGGTCTATTCGGTAGCGCGCTTCATCGGCGATCCAACGATTGCGGCTTCGAGTCCTTTGGTGTATTCGGTAGTGAGCTTCGTCGGCGATCCAACGATTGCGGTTTCGAGCTTTCTGGTCTATTCGGTAGCGCGCTTCGTCGGCGATCCGACGATTGCGGCTTCGAGCTTTTTAGTCTTTTCGGTAGCGCGCCTCGTCGGCGATGCAGCGATTGCGGCTTCTAGGTTTCTCGTCTCTTCGGTAGCGCGCCTCGTCGGCGACACAACAATTGCGGCTTCGAGGTTTCTCGTCTCTTCGGTAGCGCGCCTCGTCGGCGATCCAGCGATTGCGGCTTCGAGCTTTCTGGTCTATTCGGTAGCGCGCTTCGTTCGGCGATCAACGGTTGCCACACCGCCTGTCGAAGGTCAGGCGGCGGATCGAGATCGAGGAGACTTCGACGCTCGGGTCAGTGAAGCCCACGACGCAGGCGCCTTCGAAGCAGACGACGTCGACGATGAAGAGGAGGGAGTTGATGGTGCTGGATGTTCGTCCGATCCGCACCGGAAGTTCTCGCGCTCCATCGAAGAAACGCCCACAGAACGCTCTACACTTACGCGACCGCTAACTCAGGGTTGCTTCTTCACCACGGCGCTTAAAGACAAGATCACGAGAATCGGTGGTGCGGCTAGTCGACCTGTTTCCAGTTTGCCAGCCTGGACGCCACAGCAGCTCTAGTTGCTCCAGCAACACTAGATTTGTTTCATAATTGAAGTGACGTAACAATAGATTTGTTTTATAATAATAATAATCATCATCATACACAGCAATAGTGAATGTAGATTTCGGGGAGTCCAATTAACTAAATCCACTAAAAATACAGAGAGCTGAAAGAGAGCAGGCCATAGGTGATAATGGTAATTAAAATTGCTTCTGTAAAATTAATAGTTATGCAGTCTAACTTTCTTCACACCCTGACACGTTTCCCCCAAACTTCAATTCTTAAATCCGACCTCGATTCTGCAGTTAATCTTGTGATAAGGGTGGCATAGTTGCTCCACTTTGCAACACCTGTACAGCCTAACACAGGTCGTTTGCCATGATTGACCTGCCCTCCGAAACTTACCCTCTTATCATGTTTGTCCTATTGAAGTCCACTTTCCAATGCCCGCCTCAAACAGCTTTGAGTAGGTTCAACATAGTAGCGTTACCATCAAGCATACCTAATTTTAATTCATAAGAAATACTTTCTACCTTATAGTCTATTGTACGTAAATAAGTAATTAAGTAAGTAGGCAAGTGTGTATGTATGTTTGTATGTATGTATAACGGCGCCATGCAAATCACTAGATTACTGTATATAAATCTTATGTATATATACTTTGTAAGCGATAATGTACACTTTTTCTATGATGTTAGATGATGCAGCCTACAAAGAAAAGTACAAAAACGCATTTACAAATGGCACGGAAATTATTATTTCTGCATTTCTTAAGCGCCACTATATATTGATAAAGCATCAGTCTATGACGTTGAACGATTGTGAGTGGAAGACTTGTTCAATGTCCCTACACAGTGATTTTACTTGTTCCAAAAGCACCAGCCACTGAGAAATCCTGCGTTTATAGCTGAGACTCGAATCCGTACTCTGCGTTATCCAGTCGGCTGCCATGTCCCATGATAGAAATGATTCGTAGCGAGTTTGCTTCTCCTACGGGCGCCCGATAGGCTAGAGATAAGGATGCTGGAACGTCAAGTGAGAGGTCGGGAGTTCAAAATCCCTTCATGGAATAAATGTATAGATTTCGAGAATTCCTCTTGTACCCTGCAGTTATAAAAGAGTACGTCAGCCGTACATTGTCATTAGGAAGATTATTTTATGGGGGCAGGAATGGCTATTCGGCTTGATATGCTGAGGCTTAGAAAACGAACTCATTATAGCTTTATTCTCCTAACTGCCTGCGGGGTTTCACTGAAGGTATTTCTCTTGTTCTAGTTCTTATTCCAGTTCTTTTCGTTGTTATTGTTATTGTTGTTGTTATTTTTGTTGTTGTTGTTGTTGTGATTTAAAGCATCCTGTTGCTTTGATAACGAATTTGATGCGATTCAATAATAATTAGAGATGCTTTTGAGAGATGCTTGAAAGGCGCTATGTAAATGCTTGTTACAATACATTACATTAGTAAGTGGAAAATAGAAGCCCTGGTGTAAGTGTGAAAAAAGAAGATAATAATGAATAATGAATATCAGAGAAAGAAGAGCTGTTGTTAGGTACACCTGTCTAAAATAACCTACCACCTGCGAGCCTGGCATCCGTACCACCACCAGTCAATCGATCAATTTATGATAGGACTTGAAACTGAAATGTTTCTGCCAGTGAAACTACATGATTGAACGAATTCGTGACAGCCGGGCTGTAATGTCCATGAAACTCAAATGACTATATAATAATCAAAAAGTAATTCAAATAATACCGTTTATGTATTCTCAAATCACAAGAAGGATATTTATCCTTCTAAATCACTTTCCTTTATATTAATAGTTTTAACAAGAAATGGCAATTAAAACTCATTACGACTATTCACACTCATGACAGAAAAGTTTGAACAACGAAGATGAAAACGTTAATTAAATGTAATGAAATGCAAATTAAACCTGGATGTGCTGAACGTAGGAGTGATTCCTTGTGTCCAAGTACAGCTTGGGTCACCCTATTCTTGACCATTTGTCAGTCCGTCTCGAACGATGTCCTCTTCCAGATCTAGCAGGTGTCAATAATTTGAAATGGAAAGAAATCGTTAAGCAATTGTATGCCGTTGGAAAGTGCTACCATCATTTTCCTATATGGTGAATGATCCCAAAAATAAACCCAAAACTTCATTGCTGAATTCACATGATACGCTAGAACTAGAATCCTAGACAGGGCAGCTAAAGAATGCAAGTATCGTGGAAAGAATGCACTGCATGATCTAATCTGGCTCAGCATTGCTTAACATCAATGCTATCGCAATCATAAAATTATTAAGCCACTATACCTCAGATGCTAGAAAAATTACGATGTTGCTTGTCTTGAAGTCTAGTGCGAATGGACTTCGTGGACCTCCCCTCCACTGCTCTCGTGTCCGACTCCAAACCAAATGGTCGACGTATTTCACGGGCTTGGAACCTTGTCTCCATTGGGAATCTGTGTTTGAAACCTTTGATACGCAATTGCTTCAAAGCACAGCGTTGCAAACAGGACGCTCAGTGAAAGCCTTGCAGAAATCTGCAGAATTAAATCAAAAACACGGGTTTAGATGTGCAAGTGTACCACGTATCTATAAGCATGCTGTCATAATAATTATTATTAATAATTATTAAAATCTGTTACGCCGCTGTCTAATGTACAAAACATCAACCAGTGACTCACTAAAACCTAGCTGCAATCGGAAGTAAGATTTCCCAACCTCGTTCAACATATCTAATATTCACTCAAATAAATTGGCAACTTTATTCTTGGAAGAACGATGCAGCAGATACAGTTTTTGATGATTCAAAAATCAATGACAAGATGGCTGAGAACTTGAAAGCTTTGGTCCATATTACAGAGAGACGACAGTTTATATGGTTTCAAGAGTGCGAACGTGATTTTCATCATGTGAAGTCTTTTATGACCGCTAGTGTTTGTGTGGAGGACAAGATTCAACCTTAATCTAGGCTATGTAGGCCTACGTGTGTGCCCTTGATATTACTGTAATTCTTCCTTAGATTTACTGGTCATAGAAGAGCTTACGTGCTTGAGTGTTGACTTTGCTTAACTAGAGTTTTATGTGGTACAAAAGGCATATAATCTGTGTTTGAGAAGCGAAAAATTATGGCGACTCGAGATGCCCAGTTTTGCAATGTATAATTATTTGCCTATTTAAAGCCGAGAACTGGTTTGGATATAGCATTTGAGTCGCGGCGAACTTTATTTCGGAAGCGTCTTGTATTTGTGCGCATTAAAAAAATATAGGGCTACGTCACAAGTATCAAGAGAAGTGAACCAGGTTAACGTGAGCTTAGTTCTCATTTTCTCTTAATTATGCTTTTAAATCGATTAGTAAAACATGAGACACTAAATTCTTGTATCTAACTCCGCGATGAATAAGTTGCTCAAAACAAGAAATGAGAATGCTGTCATCCTGAACAATATGATAATGCTGTCAAAGAACTACTTGTAGTCGTGAGCTTGGAACGCGTGAGCATTGGAGAATTTATTTAAGCGTGAAAATTGAAAAATTTATCTCAGCACAATTGACCACTCTTGCAGCTGAAGTCCATGAATAGAACGCAAATGAAACGCCATCTTACGATCGGATTTTGTTTTATTGAATGTTCGGCACGGTGACCATATTCGATAAGTCATTAGTTGATTCTCCATAAATCTTATTATCTTCACGGAAATAATCAATTCAAGTATAACTCTGTTTTAATATATGCAACTGAAATTTGCATTGGTCGCCTCATTTTTATGCAAGACCTAACGTACCCAACTCGAACGCCCGTAATACCTATTTTTCACGCTTCGTAGCTGGTTAAATCCGCTGTAAGCCTTGACCAGTAGAAATCAAGGTACTCTTCTGGTTAAAAGCAGCATGATTTTATAAGCATTCCATTGCTATTTCTGACGTTGACTAATCGGTTAGTCATTTATCTTAACTCAGGACAATAATACTCGTCATTTGTCTGTGATCCCTCAAGAAATGCAGTTTTTGGACAGATGTTTTGATTAACTGCTGATGAAATAAAGTCAAGCTCCCATGTCCCATGCGAAATGTAGGAGAGGCGCTCATCTCCTACTCTTTGGCACTTCAGCTGGCAATGAACGAATCTTCAATGTTACTGTACACGGGGCCTGTTTATCGTTAGCGGTGGCATCACTTTAATTCACATGTTATGCGCTCTGTAACCTATCTTTCAAAGTTTGACGGTGAATCATAAAAAGATAAATAATTCTAGATGAAAAGAAAAGTTAAAAGAAGTGGAATGGTCATTCACCCTCATATGCCGATCCTAAGAAATTGAATTCGTTAGCACGTTAGCATTTCATGTCAATGCCTGCCACGGGATTGGCTTGACCATACTTGTTTAAACCCTACTCTGTATCGCTCTTACGAAACGCCAGTGGCAATTTTCAACTTAGGCGATATTTTGAGACATTTCTTCTTAAGACAGTCACATCAGTTCTAATTTAAAATTATATATGACGGATTTTGTTTGCATTTGTGATGTTCGAACCTGTCACTCAATGAACACATTAACTATAATGCAGGTCTGCCGACTAACATATCCGTAATATCCGTAGGATTAGGCGCCACATCCCCTTTTCTGCCTTGGTTTGTTTGATTACTGCAACTCGTTTCTTGCTGACACTTCAGGAACTAACTTGATGAAGCCTCAAAGAGTTCAAATATATCGGCCAGAACTATCACTATAACTCCAACATATGAACATATATCACCGTTCCTAAAATAATTGCATTGGCTGCCACGGAGAAATGAATAATTTTAAAAACCTGGCTAATCGTATACAATGTTCTACGCTTCAGCCATCCTCGCTTTCTGCACTCCATGCTGGCTTCCAAGACATGTCCATACTCGTCAAGGTCTTCTGAATGTCGGAATCGGACTATTTCATGGGCAATGATAGCTTATCTACCACTAAAGTCCCTTATGTTGACAGCACTTTGACTAAAATATCAAAAATGTTTAAGCATCTTTAACCTTTTGGACTTACAATCCTGTCCATAAATTTATACGCTGAAATTCCGAAAACAAATTTGTTCCTTATCTATGAAAATAATAATAAGAAGAAGATTTATAGAGTGCTGTAGAACTCTATAAATACATTTACAGCGCCCTTTCCCGGCCGAGGCCGATAAAGGGCGCTGTAAATGCTTTCCCCTTCATAGGAGCTTCGCCCCTCTCACCCTTAACCGTGACGTTGCTCCGGACCCTACTAAGGACTAAAAGTCCACTTGATCCTTCTGAACACTCGCGGATCCACCCAAGTTTATAGTGTACAATTTTTTTAAAACATAAATAGCGCTCCTGTTTAAATTTTTACCGATTTTAGCATATTTTTTTAGCGAAGTCTAAATTTGGTGGCCACGATTTTGAATCTTAAACATTAAACATATTTTAATAGCTCAAAATTTGCTGTGGAGGGAAGGCTTCGGACAATGGAAACTATCAGCAGCATATGGGTCTCAGGGAGATCTTCGGCCGGGGAAGGACTAATAACGAGAGGCCATTCTGACTGGCTGAGCTCGGGGGCAAGAGAGACTCGCTGGCTGAGCGAAGGCAGCAGAAGGTAATGTGACTGCATGATTTCTAGACGCCAGCTGGGCGAAGACAGACTCGGGTTCAGTCAATTGATAGCTTACCATGAGATGACAGTCTTTGGGGGTTACTAAAGGACTCTTTAGGGTTTGGGATAAGAGTTATGTATATTTAGTTTTATTAAAGTACAGTTTAAATATATTATGTTTTGTCACAGTTTTCTATAATTCGGCCGTCTCCGACTGGGCAGTAAAAAGGGAAGAACCAGTCTCTATCTGTTGCTTCGCAGGTGTTCCATTCAAAACTGAAACCTCACCTTTTCGAGAAATCCCAACTTCATCCATCCAATCCGCTGCCTTCCTATTTCTCTCAGCTTAAACACAACCCACCCTAACAGTTCCTTTCCCCCTTCTCCCTCCGGTCTTCTGGCAACCGGACTTGGTTCTCGACATGTTTGGACAACCAAACTGCCTTGACGCAGCGCTCGTAAATAAGATGGTGTCTCGCTTAGCTTTAAAGTAGCGCTTAGAAATTAGGAGTTTACTATTACGACTACCAAAAATGTAGAAGAAAGAAAGATGGTGTCACTTGAATCCCGACTGGCCGATTGAAGCGGGTTCTTGTCAAAAAGACCGGATCGACGGCATTTTGACTTTCTGGACATTTCTATCGGACGGCAGGCCTAAATCGCATATGTTAAGCAGAACTCTTGATGCCTGAAATGTAGAAGTAGATGTTTATGTGACTGGTGTAGGCCGTCTTTTCTAACAAGAGGTTTGGTATTCTTGAGCCACTCCCTACGCCCTACGCTCCCTCCTCGGTATCGACATCATGCGGTTACTGTTCAGCGACTTGTCATAACACAGCCTTGGAGAGACACATAGGCCTAGGCCTCCTTTATCTGGCTCTTACTTTTATTGCGTCTTATAGTTTTGGTAGAAAGCATGATTTATATTTGACATAAACGACCTCCTCTAAGCCTGTCAGCCGAAATGCAATGTCAGTCATATAAGCTTTTAAGATAATAGGCTGCCTGTCAAAGTGGAAAGTGCATAAATCAAGGCGGATTTTCTGTATTTTTCCGAGGCCTAGCTAGACTTGTAGATTTCAAAGCTTTTCAGTGTAAAAGAAAACTAGATCAGTAAATTCATATTCTTCTATGCCGATAGTCGCACAGTTAAATACGTCTTAAAACCAGCTGTGCGACTATCGGCATAGAAGAGTCTGAATTTACTGATCTAGTTGTCTTACAACCAGCTGTTAATTTTAGAAATGAGCAAAAGAAACGAAAGGAAAGAAACGAAGTTTATAGACCGCCTCCGACGACGCATGAAATCTGTACTCTACAACGACAGGGCTTTCGTATCCGGCAGCTCAACCGAGATTCCAGCGGTCTATTTCTTCACCAACCCCAATGATTTCGACTTCATGATGTACAATACAGACGCCTTGGCAATCCCGAAGAATGCACAGCCTCCGAATGACTTCAAGGGTGAGGTATTGACAATTGAGACGCAAGGCCTTTCAGCCGGATATATGAGATTAAGAAATTCGAAATACCAATTCCAAAGTGGAAGTACAGCCTATGAACAGGATTATGTGAAGCAGTTGCAGAAGTTTTCCTATGACCGCGTAAATGGCCCAGCAATTACGACGGATGTTGGATGGTCATTTGAACATAGCGCTTTAACATTCGACAGAGTGTTCTCGGTGCAATGTCCTTACTGGCCGCCAGAGGCCTTGGAATGGCAGACACGTCATCGTCCTCACGGTTGGCCATCGAAAGATTTGATTGATCAAATCGTCAGTGAGGGATGCTTTTGCGTGGGCAAGTCACACCCGAATGACATGCATGATGAGTGGAGATATTCATTCTCAAAAGCTGAAGTGAGGTTGATTTCCAACTGGACCGATTCACAACAATACGTTTATCATGTCCTGCGACTGATAAAGTCGAAGATTGTCGACAATTGTGGTGGTAAGGAGAAGACCAGCCTCCGTACCTATCATTTCAAGACTCAGATGTTTTGGGCGTGTGAGGAAAACCCCGCTGAATTTTGGGAAGACATTAACCCAATGACATGCGTAGGCGAACTTTTGAAACAAGTTGGACAACGTTTTATCAATAGAAACTTTCCAAACTACTTCTTGAAGGATAACAACATCATCGAAGGCAACTTAGATGAAGACGTTTTCAGAAGTGCAGTAGACTCAGGTCTACTTGAAACGATATTAATGTTTGCAAGAGTTGTTGATCTGCCTCCAAAATTGTGTCCGGAATGTCGTATTTCTTTTTCCTTTCCTGTAGAAATGCCGCTTTACATTCATTTGTCGGCGGATAGGTTTGGTTACCCATTTCAGGCTAATCGCCCGAAGCTTGACAAAGTCGAAAAATTGATTGACGAAGAGCTGGATAATCTTATGAACGGTATCCACAAACTGCAATTGGCAAAAACACAGGGACAAAACCACTACTACGAGGCTGCAAAACAACACTTTCTGAATGCGACTTCATGTGTAGAGCCACTGAAAGTGAAACGTGTAGCGCTGTCGAATCGTGCTTCAGTGAATGCAATAACAGCTTTTTTCGAATCCATGAAAAATGCTGAATTATCCACATCGGAGGAAGGAAGGAATAAGTGGGAAGCTTCTGCGACGATCAGTTGTACGAATCTCGGATGTCCTTATTATATAGCAAAGTATTGGAATACTCCCTGGAATGAAAAGAATGGAAACTTTTACGAGAGATGGCTGAATCCATCACACTTGATTTCTGCAGCCTATCTGAGTAACTACTACTACACAACTGGACAATTTGAGAAGGGCCACAAAATAGCGAAAATTGAGCACATTCTTGCATCAAATGCTTATAATACCGAACTCTTTCCAATGATATTCTATCCTGAACTTGCGTCGTTGTTCGACGAAAATGTACAAGAAGTCCTTGGATTGATCTGGTTATGTAAACATATTCGGGGCGATGGAGAAATCTTCGAATTCTGTACGTGTCCTGAGCTCTTCCTTCTTTATATTTTGTTACAGTGTTCACATAGACTTGGCGACATGACACTGTTAACTGCGGCTAAAAATGGCTTCTATACACACTGCCAAAATTGTAAGTTTCGCCATCATCTTTTTTCTTATCATCACGTCTTTCTTGAAATGGCCTGGCGCATCCGCATAAGACCTTAACAGCACAAACTATAGGCCTGCTGTTATAAGGTCGTAAGTGATTCAAAATAGCCTTTATTATGTCTGCTTGTGAAATAGTGAGCGCTTAATTAATGCTGTCCTATCCAAATGTTACTTTAAAGATGGTCGACAAAGCTGTAATGAATCGAGGAGTAAAACATATTCTATATATATATATATATATATATATAATATTATAATATATTATAAAATTATAAAATAATATATTAATAATATTAAAACGTTTTTGTGCAGGTCTTGACCTGTCCCAAAAGCCTTTTAAAAGTAATAGCGTTGATTTCTGTTGTTTTATGCGTGTGATTACTCGCTTATATCGTCACTGCCATTTGTTCGGATAACGTTTTTAATTTTATACTTTTTATTAAAACTAAAATAAAAGATTTTGCGAACAGATGAAACTTATGATTCTTTACTGTAAAGTAAGGCAAATCTCTGGTATTTCTCAGCACCACACAAAAACGCGTCAGGAAGATCAGCTGAAATGACGGCGCTACATCATGTCAATTCTGCAAGATTCAGGTCGTTGGGTCAGTTTTAATCCTTGGAAAAATTCATATAAAATAAGCTGAAATGTGTAAACTTGCGTTAAGGCCTGTGGGCTACTGGATTTATCAAGAAGTAAAAGGTAAGAAAGAACGGACAATGTACATATAGGGACTTTGGACCCATATTATTGATTATTGCACCTGGACATCAGTGCGCCACATTTTCAGAGCCTCTCATAAGGCACTTGTAAGTTGGACAGAGGAAGTGCGCCACCGGTTAGCGATTGCTCAATTTGCTCCCATACTTTTTCTAGATAGAACCCCCTGCAACATAATCACCATATGATTTTAAAGTAAACTGTTTTCAGGCAATTTTTTAGATATAAAGTCTAACATTTTGTGCAGGTGTTAAAGGAGATATAGGTTACGTAGGCCTATGTTAGGTGGCTCGAACTACCACCACAAATTATACAATAGTGATAATGATGATGATAATAATAATAATAATAATAATAATAATAATAATAATAATAATAATAATAATAATAACAAGAACAATAACAACTACAGCAACAACAACAACAACAACAACAATAAT
Source organism: Norana najaformis (assembly GCA_964023275.1). NCBI lineage: Eukaryota > Metazoa > Annelida > Clitellata > Crassiclitellata > Hormogastridae > Norana > Norana najaformis. The sequence goes on along the minus strand of OZ029913.1, from coordinate 56,274,538 downwards.
AATAATAATACACAGCAATAGTGAAAGTCAGATTTCGGGGAGTCCAATTAATTGATTCCGCTAAAATTACAGACGGCTGAAAGCGTGTTGTGGGAACAGCAACGCTCCGGAACAGGGCAGACCATAGGTGATAATGATGATTAAAATCACTCCCAAAAATCTAACTGATATGCAGTCCAACTTTCTGTCACACCCTGACACGTTTCCCTCAAATTTCAATTCTTAAACCCGAGGATTACGGGTTCAACCGAGTCAAAAACGAACCGCTATTTTATTATGAACAATTAAATTATTTTTAAAAAACTTAAATAAATCTAGAACTAGCATAATCGTGATTGTAATAGCAACTAAATTAAAATTAGAGTCCCTACTAAAAACAACGTTATAATGACATCATTTGTGAAAATACCCATGCAAATGGCGATCGACTGGTAATTCGATGCTGCCATAAGTCCTTGAGGCCTGTGTTGAGACCGATGGAAGATATTTGAAACAGAAGTTATAGTTTAAATATAGTTAAATTAAATTGGTTATCACTTAACTAAAATTATTATAATTATAGTTTAAATAAAGTTAAATTACATCTGTAATCACTTAGCTATTATTCTTACAGTTCGGGTCAAACTTGAATAATAATTTGCATTTAGTTAATAGAAATATTCTTCAGCTTCGCTCTTTCCGTTCACGCTGTGTAGTTATACGGTTATATGGGAGCTGAGCCTCGTAGTTTTGTGACAGTGTATGCCGATTTACTTTCGCATCTAAAGCTTTTAACTTCATTTATCATTCATTTTTCGATTCGGCGTTTGGTTCCGATGGACAGGTGTCCGTCCGTCCGTCCGTCGGTCGGTCCGTCCGTCCGTCCGTCCGTACTCGACTTCGTTTGTGATTATTATCTCCACAGCTTATAGGAAGAGCCGCCTCGTTTGCTTGAATTGAGACAAAGGGAATTGGACAGAATGAAAGGATCTTCTGATGGACAAAGCCTATAGATGCACACGCCGCCGTGCCCTTGGTAATAAAATGAGTTCGATTAATTTGCTGCGAGCCTACTAAACCAATATCCACACCAATACGTCATCACACGAAGACTCTTGAAGCATTAATAATCGGCCTTATGCTTGAATGTGTAGATGATGTTAGATGATGTAGCCTACAAATAAAAGTACAAAAACGCATTTACAAATGGCACGGAAATTATTATTTCTGCATTTCTTAAGCGCCACTATATATTGATAAAGCATCAATCTATGACGTTGAACGATTGTGAGTGGAAGACTTGTTCAATGTCCCTACACAGTGATTTTACTTGTTCCAAAAGCACCAGCCACTGAGAAATCCTGCGTTTATAGCTGAGACTCGAGTCCGTACTCTGCGTTATCCAGTCGCTGCCATGTCCCATGATAGAAATGAGTTTGCATCTCCTACGGGCGCCCGATAGGCTAGGGATAAGGGTGCTGGAACGTCAAGTGAGAGGTCGGGAGTTCAAAATCCCTTCATGGAATAAATGTATAGATCTCGAGAATTCCTCTTGTACCCTGCAGTTATAAAAGAGTACATCAGCCGTACATTGTCATTAGGAAGATTAGGTGATGGGGTGGGCAGGAATGGCTATTCGGCTTGATATGCTGAGGCTAAGAAAACGAACTCATTATAGCTTTATTCTCCTAACTGCCTGCGGGGTTTCACTGAATGTATTTCTCTTGTACTAGCTCTTGTTCCAGTTCTCTTAGTTGTTATTGTTTTTGTTATTGTTGTTGTTGTTATTGTTGTTGCTATTTTTGTTGTTGTTGTTCTTCTTCTTCTTCTTCTTCTGATTTTGATTCTGATTCTGAATCTGATTCTTAGTCTGGTTCTGACTTTTGTTAATCTTTAGTTGATCTATCGAAATCTTCATTCGCTGAAATTATCTACTTCCCTTCTGAGTAGGTCTGTGTAGTGGATACCTATTGAATTGCATGGCTTTGCAAAAACAGTTTCATTTCAGCCGGGCACGGTAGCATATTGGATAGAGCGTTCGGCTTGTAACGCTGAGAGTACGGGTTTGAGCCTCCTCAGAGACGGTTACTGTGTAGGGACCTTAACTCACAACTGCTTGGCGCCATCGATTGAAGCTAAGGCATTAGAAAGGGGCGCCTAATAAATGCAGAAATAATAATTTCCCAAAGTTTGAAGTGCAGCATAGCATTGCAGACCGGCCTCAATCTATGACTCTTTAGCGGAACCGCAATAAGAACTTTCACCAAAAGAACTTAGGAAATAAGAAAAGTTTCTATTTCCTTAGAAAACCTTCAATCGGTGAAGCCAAACACTTGATAACGAATATCAAACTAATTCATGGCTAATAATTATCAACAGACAATTGCACTGAGTGGGGTAACAGACAGCATCTGTCTCGTCGTGTACTTCTATCTATTACTCGTGTCATGTAGCCGGTTCGTTCCGAATTAGGCGCCTAATAAATGGCCAGTTTTACTTGAAAGCCCCTCCCCAATAGATAGACCGCCGCGTGAACAGAGAACCCGCCGGAGGGAGACAAGTGCCCTCAAGCATTTAACAGACGACCAACTACTCAGGGAATATTAAGCGCCTTGTTGGGTAAGAAATGATGAATACGGAGTTCAAAGGTCAACAGGGTGCGGAAAAGAACTCCCTGAGAGGGACATCTATTCTACAATAGCAGATGGTGAGGCAAAAAGAGGTCGGCGTATTGAGAAGCGTATAGGCGAGGTGGGGTGTTATGATATCATCGGCGGCGATACTGTGTGGCCAGTAGCCGGGTATGGTGCCAGATCTGTTCCTGCGCTTGGATAATTCCGACTCCGTCATTTTGGCATAATATAGTGGGGCGAATTTAATCGTAATCTCAAAATTTCTACAGCGCCCAAAGATAGCTAAGGGGAATTAGCTACTCAGAGGCGCTCAGCCAAAACAAAACCGATAGGCAGGAAAGATCAAATTCGGTTCCAGGTCAAGATCCAAGGGTCAGGCAGGTAAACAGTCAGACGGCTAAGGTGGATGGAGGTTAGAAAAGGAGCGCCGAGAGAGGTAACGGGAAGAGGAAGAATCAGGAGAGCATTTGTGGAAGAGTAGTGTTTCCAGTTTGAATGAAACACTTGGCAGAGATTGCAAGATTTAAAGCATCCTGTTACTTTGATAACAAATTTGATGCGACGCAATATTATTTAGAGATGCTTTTGAGAGATGCTTGAAAGGCGCTGTATAAATGCTTCTTACATTACATTACATTACATTACATTAGTAAGTGGAAAATATAAGCCCAAGTGTAAGTGTGCAGTCGTGACTGAGAAAACATGATTTTGACGAATGAAACGTGAGCAAACCGGCGTGAACAGAACAGTTCTATTTTTAGAAGCTAATTTCTGCGCCTTGGTTATTATAATTAATTATTTTTAATAAGTAATTTTTATCGCGCCGGTGTCTAATGCACAAAGCAGCAACCGATGGCGCGCCAACGCCAAGCCGCAATGAAGTCAAGGCCTGATTGTTACTTGGATCCCGGCTTCTGGTGATGTCCAGAAGGACAGTCCACTAAGACAGAAGGTATCTTATGGTGGATAAACAATTTGAAAAAGGTAAATCTTAAGTGGACAGCGAAAATGACACGAGCGATTTAGCAGAACAAACAGACATGGGGAAAGAGTTTCAAAATCTTGGTCCAGTAAACAAAAAGAACGTAACAATTCCAGTCTTAAGTAGGTATGACCAGAAAAAGACAATCAGATGACTTTGATTGTATAGTGATAAGAGTCTGGGGAATGAGGACTGATTTTAAGTATTGCTGTTGGTCACGTGACCATATTTTAGGAACCGTTTTCTCCTGGATCTCATTTGGCACCACACCGGATGACCATCGCCTAATTGGCACCAGTGGGATGCAGATCGGTTTCGTTCTTCGGCACATCGCGCGGCCAAGAGGACGTGGCTTTGTTTGTACGGGATCCTCCCGATTATTAGATAAACCTTTCACTCGACTGGACATGGCTGGGTCTCTAATCGGTCCATTTACAGTCCTCGGCCGGAACCAAAACACGCAATTGGAGAAATAAACAGTTGGGTTTGTTTGCACAGCATATGACCGAACAACATCTGAGAAAAATGCAAATACTGTCATGGCACGTGACGCCAAACTGATGGGTAACGCGCAGCACTTTAACCACAACGTCTGAAGTTCAAAACCTGCCTACCATGTGAAACTTACTGCAGTTCGGTCGCTGTCAAACTGAAAACACTCCTCTTAAGCAGATCTTACTCTTCCCATTATCTCACTTTCCGGTTCTACTAACAAAATATTTTAACACTTTCGACACCTTATTTTGACCCAGCATAGTAAGTATGTCACTGCTTTTCCCCCCTTATCTCACTTTCCAGTTCTACTATCAAAATATTTTAACACTTTCGACACCTTATTTTGACCCAGCATAGTAAGTATGTCACTGCTTTTCCCCCTTATCTCACTTTCCAGTTCTACTATCAAAATATTTTAACACTTTCGACACCTTATTTTGACCCAGCATAGTAAGTATGTCACTGCTTTTTCCCCTTATCTCACTTTCCAGTTCTACTATCAAAATATTTTAACACTTTCGACACCTTATTTTGACCCAGCATAGTAAGTATGTCACTGCTTTTCCCCCCTTATCTCACTTTCCAGTTCTACTATCAAAATATTTTAACACTTTCGACACCTTATTTTGACCCAGCATAGTAAGTATGTCACTGCTTTCCCCCCCTTATCTCACTTTCCAGTTTTACTATCAAAATATTTTAACACTTTCGACACCTTATTTTGGCCCAGCATAGTAAGTATGTCACTGCTTTTCCCCCCTTATCTCACTTTCCAGTTCTACTATCAAAATATTTTAACACTTTCGACACCTTATTTTGGCCCAGCATAGTAAGTATGTCACTGCTTTTCCCCCCTTATCTCACTTTCCAGTTTTACTATCAAAATATTTTAACACTTTCGACACCTTATTTTGACCCAGCTGCGTATGTATGTCACTGCTTTTCCCCCCTTATCTCACTTTCCAGTTCTACTATCAAAATATTTTAACACTTTCGACACCTTATTTTGACCCAGCTGCGTATGTATGTCACTGCTTTTCCCCCCTTATCTCACTTTCCAGTTCTACTATCAAAATATTTTAACACTTTCGACACCTTATTTTGACCCAGCATAGTAAGTATGTCACTGCTTTTCCCCCCTTATCTCACTTTCCAGTTCTACTATCAAAATATTTTAACACTTTCGACACCTTATTTTGACCCAGCATAGTAAGTATGTCACTGCTTTCCCCCCTTATCTCACTTTCCAGTTCTACTATCAAAATATTTTAACACTTTCGACACCTTATTTTGACCCAGCATAGTAAGTATGTCACTGCTTTTCCCCCCTTATCTCACTTTCCAGTTCTACTATCAAAATATTTTAACACTTTCGACACCTTATTTTGACCCAGCATAGTAAGTATGTCACTGCTTTCCCCCCCTTATCTCACTTTCCAGTTTTACTATCAAAATATTTTAACACTTTCGACACCTTATTTTGGCCCAGCATAGTAAGTATGTCACTGCTTTTCCCCCCTTATCTCACTTTCCAGTTCTACTATCAAAATATTTTAACACTTTCGACACCTTATTTTGACCCAGCTGCGTATGTATGTCACTGCTTTTCCCCCCTTATCTCACTTTCCAGTTCTACTATCAAAATATTTTAACACTTTCGACACCTTATTTTGGCCCAGCATAGTAAGTATGTCACTGCTTTTCCCCCCTTATCTCACTTTCCAGTTCTACTATCAAAATATTTTAACACTTTCGACACCTTATTTTGACCCAGCATAGTAAGTATGTCACTGCTTTTTTCCCTTATCTCACTTTCCAGTTCTACTATCAAAATATTTTAACACTCTCGACACCTTATTTTGGCCCAGCTGCGTATGTATGTCACTGCCTTAAATTGTCAGTGTGCGTCTCGTATGCCTCAATTTGTTGAATATTCGAGTGCCTCTCCGTTCAATCGTCAAATGTCCATCATTTCTCGAATGTCCGAGGGGTGAGGTGAGCCACGGTTTTAAGACGCCTTTGTTCGTCGCTTATAGACAAATTAGCATCTCCTGTAATTTCGACTCTACCTTTAGGCTACAATTATAGGCTACACGTTCAGTCAGTCTACTTCTGTATTATTATACACTATATATATATATATATATATATCCTGCTGTATATAGTTAGATACAGATTGGCATATTTATGTATATGTGAATGCGAACGTATACATTACATTTAAGCTTGTATGCATATGTATCATGAGTTATAAATATGTATATACATATTTATGTATATACATATTTATTTATATAAATATATGTGTATGTGTATATGTTGGACTTCTTTTGTAACTCTAGACTTTCTTTCTTTCTGCCTCGGGTTTCTTGTCTATCTTCCCCGATAACAACGACGGTAGCAGATAATATCATCCAGTTGTCAATGACTGTGGACATCGCCAAGAAAATGATTCGGTCTAATTTCATTCTAAGAATTTTGCGCATTAAAATGGCACGTTGATCGTCGTAGACTGACCACGGATGGTCAAGCGCTGAATACGGGTGGTAGGGCTGCCGTAATTGCTTGACCATCGTCCACCGAATGACACAAATCGACAATCCCCCACAGTGACGCACCCTAGGGCTTCGAAATGTTTCCTCAGCGAACCACGCGGCGTCTTCCTAAAAGGTGCTCTGCCCATACGTACCTAGGGCGACCACCCCATCTTCTTACAGCACCGAAAATAAATGGGGTCCAGCCCCCCGGGGACCGGACATATATGGGCAACATTATTCGCCGGTAATTCGACGAGATGGACGTCGTGCTTGGAGTGGGAGTCAGTGGAGCGTGGCGTATAATTACCTGTATCGTCGGGTTACCTGGTGTATGAGTTCACGCATCATTGCTCCTTTCGGACGAAATTTGATGATGTTGATGTATGTCTGTGGATCTCGGCGACGAAGATTTCCCGCTGCGATGATCAAAAGTCAATGGTACCAGATGAATGGAAGCCAACTCTGTATTGACTCGGCCTAATGTACTGCTAAGGTAGGCAGAATCCCTCCGTCACTCCCTCCATCTCTGCCACAGCCCTACCTCTATGAATCCCTCCCTCCCTACCTTTCAGACGCCCTCATACTCTGTCCTTTCCTCCGCCTCCTCCTGTAGAGTTGCTAATCACGGAAAAGGCAATTAGCCTTCGGACTTATCAGTGTGCCTGAAATCTGATAGGTAGGACACCGCAAGATTAGTCTTAATAACAGGATATTAGTGAATCTGCCTTTGTCTGCTTTTGTCTCTTTCTTCTCTGTCAGTCTGTCTGTCTGTCAGTCAGTCAGTCTGTCTGTCTGTCTGTCTCTCTGTTTCACACTCTCCAGAATCTGTCTTTGTACTACTGCTTTGACCCTCTGAAGCGGAAGGTGACTGAATGGCTAACGCCAGGGCATTTTACCTTTGCGACCTGGTTTCGACTCTCTGGTACGTCGTGTGAAACTGACAAGCCTTGATTGCAATTATCTAACATACCACTGCCTTGATTGCAATTATCTCACATACCACTGCCTTGATTGCAATTATCTCACACCACTGTCTTGATTGCCATTATCTCACATACCACTGCCTTGATTGCCATGATTATCTCATATGCTACTGATCCTTCTAGTATGAGCGTGTCAATACATTGCTGCGTTTTGATGTCCTGTCCAACCAGTTGAAGTTCACAGCAACCCATTCCTCAGCTAGATATCTGCAGAGAGAAATGAATCGTAAGAGGAACTGAAGAATTATAGTAGGGGTAAAGATTTTATTTTAGTGGTTTTAAGTCATATCTGAACTAATGCCATCAAATCCAATCTAGTCTAATTGTGTTTCCATGAGTATGCCCTAGAGTTTTTGAAGAGGCCATGTAACGGGCTACGGCGGATAGATAGACCACCGAGAAAGCTTTCGGTGCATGCTTTGTGTGGCTTTAGTGCTTCTGACTTCAGCGTTTTAGACGGAGACATCCGAGGTTCAAATCCCATTGCGTCTGGAGGAAAATGGCAAACAGTCGACGAGACGTTTAGCCCTTCAGAGAAACTTATTCAGGCTTTAGATTGCTTCTTGTCTCATACATTTCGATCTGCAGGTCACCAGAGATCCTTTCAGCCACAGACGATTTCATCCCTGCGGAGCACTCCACTTGCATCTCTTACGTAACGTAGTCAATGCAATCGCTTAGGTTAACGTCAGCGTAGACCCAAATACGTATGATCACCGTATCAGAGTGACAGGATATCTCTTTATTTTGCAGACGTTAAAGGCTTATTTACTCTCTGCAAACTATGAAGGAGATGATTGACACTAATCGATTAACGTCTGGCTTTATAATACACCTTTTCTTCTGATTGACAATGCGGTGAATGCAGTGGTTGTCAATTGTTTCGTATTATATTAGTACCAAAGTTTCAACAAATACTCTACTTCTATAAATCTAAAAGTCTGGCCCGAACTGTAGTTCATTCGACTGAGAAAGTTGGACCATCGAACAAGAACAAAGAAAAAACTACGACCTTCGCATTGAAAGAGACGACTTTCAGTCGTAGGTCTATATTCTGTGGTCAGCAAAGACCAAAGCAACTGCCGGTGTATAAATTTAGGAACTAGAACACATTTAAAGAGATTAAGAGATACTGAACAAAAACTTTAAGAAATATTTTCGATGAGGGACCGTATTCCGAATATACAGTTAGGCAGCAGTTTGCTCAGTCTTAAGACAAAAAAGAGTAAGATTTTTAAGAAGCATTTGATCAAGTCGATCATTACTCTTATATATATATATGTATGGACATTTGCCTGATTGGTAAAGGAAACGGTCATATTGTGCATCGTAAAAACAGAGTAAATAAAGTAAGTAAGTAAGTAGATCCTTCATTAACCAATAGCTAATCGCACATTAGTGTACAAGTATTTAAGAACACAAGAAAAAACTTATCAGGCTTAAAACCTCCTAATAATAAAAGATTTACGAGTTAAACTATCAGCGGGAGGCCACGGTAAACCACCGAGTAAGTTGTTCTAAAAGATGTGCTGTATAAAGTGACAAATACAGTTTAACGCAATGCAATACATTACTGTGCAATATAAAACAATACAGTACACTACAACACAGTATGAAATAAAATACATTATGCATACAGTATGAAAATAAATACAGAATGAAATAAAATGCAATACATTACTACGCATTGCAATGTAATGCAATGTAATAATAATAATAATAATGATGGTGATGATGATAATAATAATAATAATAATAATAAGACAATTTTGTATAGCGCCGTAGCCCAGCCGAGGCCGAAGAAAAGGGCGCTGAATATGTGTTCAGAAATGTAATAAACACAATATTGTATAAAAAGGCAATACAGTACAATTCAGTGCAATACAAATTACTTAGAACTGTAAGACTCGTAATAAGCTGAATGGTCAAATTATGTTGGGGTTAACTTCACAACTCGACTGCACAGTGAAGAGCATGAGCAGCTGCCAGCCGAAGATAATTCCAGAACATTTAATGAGGTTGCATTATGCATATACAGATCAAAAGAACGCTCGCTGCCCAGTGGGAAGTAAATCTCCATCGACAACTGGTCAAGCGTCGCTGACCGCTGAAAATTCTTTTCCCCTCTCTATCATCCGAAATGATGAGGCGGAACGTCCATCTGATCGGACAACAGCTGCAGAGGCAGAAGAAGAGAGGCGTGAAGGAAGGAAGAAGGGATAGACAGTTGACAGCTGTTCCACACACAGAGAGAGACAGACAGACAGACAGAGACATATATAGAATGAGAAAGAGAAATACACAAAGAGAAATAGAGACACGGACAAAGAGAGAAAGCGAGAGTAACATACAAACAAAGAAATAAAGGGACAGGGACGGTAAAGAGAAGGTCAAAGAGAGAAACAAAGAAACAGAGAGGAAAAAAGAGAAAAAGTAGACACAGAGACAAAGAGAGAGATCGAGAGAAATAGACAAAAACACAGAGAAAGAGAAAGAAAGAAAGAGACAGAGAGAGAGAAAGAAAGAAAGAAAGAGACAGAGAGAAAGTGAGAGGAAAGGAGGGAGAGCCAGATGAGCTTCGTTGAACTTGGTAGGAATCCCTAACAGGTGGTTTTAAGATAGCGAAACCTTTGCCTCATATCTGAACCAATCTTTGATCCTTCTGTGGGCACCGTCGACAAACTTTATCACTCCATCTCTTATTACTCTCTCAGTATCCTCTCGCCTCAGCACCCAAGCTCGGTGGCAGCCCTATATATGTATGCTATTACATATATACATACATGCATATTATATATGGCTAGACACCGCTGCTGTGATCCTTGATCTTTTGTGCAGCCTAATTACCAGGGCTAAGAAAGTTGATATGCTAAGGCTTAGGCTTTACTTATATATATATATATATATATTTATTTATATAGCAACATATTAGCCTATATAACATTGTAATCGTAATTGTAATTTAAAATTTGTATAGATCCTGTTTTCAAGATAAACTCATCTGCGCTAACAATGTTAAATGTCATTAAGAACGGAACATTCATCCCTGAACAAACATTACTGTGATAACTTGAAGTCACCAGTTGGAAGCCCGCACGCACACGCAAAGCCCAACCAACAGGTTCCCAACTACAGTTGAATGATGACAGCATGTTCGGAGTTTCTGAAGCACGTAGCGTCGAGGATGAGGAACGACGATGTGCGATGTAATCCGCCGCCGATGGCTCACGGTTGTCTCACCGTCCAGCAGTCCCTCGTAGATGGAAGAGGACGCAGCGACCGGATATTCCTCTAACCGACGGATATGCACGCGTAGGACAGGCATTCGTCGCCCGCCGGCCGATGGGTAGTTGGGCAGCCTGGGCCAGAAATTTGAATGTCTTCCAGTTTTGTCTGCTAGTTATATGTGAGTGTTGCCAAAGGCCGCTGAATTTGCAACCATTGTTTTCTCATAATATTGGGTTCTCTTGCAGTTCCTCATTGAAACGAAGTTTAAGAGCTCAAAATGTAAGGTGTTAAAGATCTGTATTGCATAGTCTAATATTTAATTTGTGTAGTTCTAAGTGAGGTCGACGAAGTAAAATGAGGAACAAACTGAACCGATCGGCTTCAATAAATGCGTTGTTTGAAGAAAGAGGATCAATAAAAATCCACGCGAAGAAATAGGAGAGTGCAGATGACTTTGGAACATATGGTACATAACTCTGTTAAACCAAATCTTTTGTTTAAGTAGACATTGCTGTCTAGGTGTAGGCATACAGCAGATATAGGAGGGCCTGGGCGGCACGGTGGTCTATCGGTAACGCGTTTGGTCAATGATCATGCAGTTGCGGGTTCGAATTCGTGTAGTGACCCCGAGCAAGTTGTTTGCACACACTGTGCCTCTGTTACCACGCAGTATAATTTGCTACCGGTGTAAGCTGAGGAGTAAACTGGAAGTCCTGCGATGCGCTGACCACATGTTCAGGACCTTGGGATTCGTCTATTGGCGGCTTAAGGGCCGAGAAAAGAAAGTGAGCACCTCACTTGTGGGATATGGGATACTTTACTTTAAAACCCACCGCCGCCATTTTGCTGGCGTTAAGAACTTGTGACAATTATGTAATTATAAATGTAACAGGACATTTTTGTATCACATTTGCAGAAAATTTTCAGAGACGGTCTAAAGGTCAGATGGGAAAATCATGATGATGATAGGGTGGTGACGATGAAGATGATGATGAAAATTGTGATAATGAAGAAGAATAATATGATGATGATGGTAGCGGTGGTGTTGGTGAACAATGGTGATGTTGTAGATTATGATGATGATTATGATGCCAATTAAGAAGAAGATGATGATGATGATGACGTTGATGAGGATGATAAGAACGATCCTTGCGTTTCTTTCTTTAAAAAACTCGAGATTTTTCTACAGTGCCCAACGAAAACTAAGTCGCGGGAATCAGCTTATTCACAAGTACTCAGTCAAAACAAAATCGATAGGCAAGAAGGGTTTGGTTCCAGGTCAAGATCCAAGAGTCAGGCATGCAGGCGGCTACGGTGGGTTGTGTTCGGAATCGGATCTGCAGGACAGATTGGAGGAAGCAGAGGAATCAGGATAGGATCTGTAGAAGAGCAATGTTTAACTATGTAATAATCGCTGCTCGACAGCATATGTCAACGAGCGTCCGGAGAACATTAGTGAAAGGAGTCATCAGACACTAACTACTTAAACGAGTGGGGCATACAGAACGAAGTAGAAAGACGTTCCGATAGACGTATTACGAAGCCGAAACTGATCCGCGCATTCATGAAAATCGGATCAGGACCTTTTGAGAGCCAAAACAAACCCGAAACCCCTATGGCACACCCCTCCGGACATACCGAACTATCCGACGCGTATTTGTCGCAGTCGATATCGGGGGTCAATTTGTTTCGCACTTTTCTGCCTGAGTGGTGCACGGGCTGCTCTTACACGCCCGCCCCACTGCCGCCTGTTGCATGCAATCAACATCACCCCTCGCTCCAGTGCCTACAGTGCGCAACAACCACCTTGCCCTGTCAATCATCGCGAAGAAGAAAGCGCCAAGAGAGGAGGATTGGAAATGAAACAGACTGACCTTCCCGCTTACAGGTTCACGGCTTCTGACCCGAAAGCGTTTCAACTGATAGAAGCAATGATGTTGCTTAAGATGTCTGGATTCACTTACGAATGTAATCGAAGACGATGATCCGAAAACCCAGACGAAAGCGTCATTATCACGCAACCCGAAGATCCGTTTAAACTTCAAAGCAAAGCACATACCTTAAACATGGCATGCACAGCGTTAAAAAGCTTTCGCCAACTCAGGATCCAAAACGTCACATAGCCTGATATTAATTTCGATATGGATACGTGTGTCCGCTAAAATGTGAGCTATGCGTGCTATTTTGAAAAGGCAGATTATAGTGATAAAAGTGTGATGCCCTTTTAAAACTGAAATGGAGGAAAGAATCTAGTCTGAAAGTTTCGGGATCAAAGCATAATTTACATCGATAAATTCATTGAAAAATAAGTTGGGTGGAGGCCACACGGTAGCTATAGAAAAACGTGTACATTTACATGAGCTGTCATGTACTCAAAAAACCGACAAAGGACAAAGACTAAGAGGATTTGGACTAGCATGAGAAAAGCACATATTTAAAAAAATAGTAACAATAAGGACTGGAGATCAATTACTCACATGTTTGACCTCCAAATGGATGACGTCAGAAACTGATGATGATTATGATGATGATTACGATAACGACGATAATGATGAATATTTAGCTTTTTTCTCACTTTCAGGGGTTTGACAAGAGAAAATATTGTATTTAACGTCCAACTGTATATGTTAAACGGAACGTGCTGCATTTTGATAAGAGCGCCATAAGACAGTGATACTTCTTTTCACTAACTAACGAATAGCCTTTGTCGTATAATAATATAAAATGCAAAAGTGTTACTGAATTCATAGGTTGACTAATATTATATACGATATAAGGCTGGAACAACTTGGAACAGTGCTTGATGTTTTGTAAATTGTGATCTTGATTAAATCAATTATTTTAATCAGATTTGCTATAAATAGTTTTGTGATTAATTTGCCAAAGAGACTTTGCATCTATATGAGTGTGCCAGTTTCTTGTATATATGTAAAGTAAGTAAGTAAGTAAGCATGTATGTATCATGTATATACATACATGAATATATGTAATAGTACGTACGTACATACGTAGGCCTACATACGTATGCATGTGTGTGTGCATGTGTGTGTATGTGTGCAAGTTTGTATGTATGTGTGCATGTTTGTGTGTATATGTGCATGTTTGTATGTATGTGTGCATGTGTGCGTGTAATAGTGTGTATGCATGTATCTATCGGATCAACTTTGAATCGCCTTGAGGAACCTCCTATAAAGGCGCTGACAATCTTACTCAAAATACATGTAGAATTTTAGCTGCTGTAACCAAGAACTCTATGTAAAAGCTGGCAAATGAAGCATAGCGTAATTGAACGTTTAGCTTGTGTGTATGGACGACAGCTGCGCCAGATTAAGGATCTTATGCACCTACGATCTACACACACATTCGTAGACGTGTGAAATCAAAGTAGACCGACAAATCTGTGTCATCTTGGTAGACAGAATATATACAGACGCCGATTCACTAATAAAAAGCCTCGCTGCATGAAGAGGACGTGTGCAGTGCGCATGACAAGTTAAATCGAAAATACAGAACAACGGCTGAATAATGTTGACTCAGGTGGAAACTTTGTATTGTAATAGTTCCATTTAACGGCAGTTCGAATTTTACTTTGAAACTCTGACTTTACCCCTTTACACCTTTATACTTTTACACACACACACACAGACACACCTCTCCCTCTCCTTTCTCTCTCTCTCTCTCTCTCTCTCTCTCTCTCTCTCTCACTGTCACACACACACACTCAAAATGAAATGGCCCGCAGGAACAATGCCCAATCCGGTTTATGAGACATAGTAAGCCCATATAATCGCAATTTGAAGTGTTGAGATTCGACTCGGGTCCCAGAAGCAGGTTGCTTAGTTAGCTTTTTTAATTGTGTTTACACCAGATTGGGACAGCTCTGCAACTTATTGATGCAATCATGCACAAGTCTTAGCAGTGTTATTCTATGCTATGCAATCTTCCCTGTGAGTAACCATCATTGATGCTGAATTACCTTATCCAACATGAAGAAAAGCGGGTTTTCGTCTATGAAGCAACGAATTCGTGCATCAGTCTTGAACGACGCATATAGCGATAGCGAAAAAAGTTGACTGCAGCCAGATTGTAGTAGTCAAGATACTGCATAAGAATCGTAATCGTAAACTCGAGATTTCTACAGCGCCCAAAGAAAGCTACTATTTTAACGAATGTGCCAACTTAAGTAAATTTAAAGTTGATCTTAACCGCTTCTTTTTGGTTGCATGATTACTGAACCTGATTCTTTTAAGTAATACTTTTAATAATACTGTTAATACTTTTTACACGGTGTAACTTTTTGTTTTCTTTTCAGCTGCTTGGGACATAAAATTAACTCATTAGAATATAAATTAAACGAGCTGCCTGTAAAGTAAACAATAGCAAGGGGACTGAATTAAACGGATGTAACGACACTTGATTTGTGCTATTGACATCTCACCAGTAGCATGTAAATTTCTTTTGTAAAATTTCAATAAACGGCTCAGTCAATCTTATCTTCCTCGTTTCTCCATAGTTTCTCTCTCTCCCTCTGTCTGTCTGTCTGTCTGTCTCTCTCTCTCTCTCTCTGTAGTATCTCTCTAATAGTGGGCCTCTCTCTCTGGTAGTCTCTCTCATAATGTCTCTCTCCCTGTATATATATATATATAATATATATAATATAAATATATATATAATATAAAGATAAACACATTATGTATATATATAGTGCTTCATTGGCTTCTTCTCTTCTGGCCATCTGGCCCATTCGTACTCGGAAATGACCCCTGAAGGCATTTTGCAGTTGCAGAAAGCAGCCGATCAACGTCCCCTTTCTTCCTCCGTAGTTCTTCTATAGACATTTGACATTGCCTCCCGCCACCCTTCGAACCAAATAGCCTACAGAATAATGGTCTCTGCAAATACTTTCGCCAGTAAACGTCGACAGTTCACTTGTTTGCAATGATCTCTGTATTTTTCGCAATATTAGTATCTTTTCAAGCCATACAGGTTTTATATTATAGAAAAATTCCATTTCATGCCATATATAGTCAGTCTGTAGCACAGTCCATTGCAGATATATCTTAGTTTGCATTAGTTTGGACCACGAACTTTAACCTTAGTTGTCACCAATCCCACGTCCTTCAAGATTTCAAATAGTTGTGTATAATGTGTAGGCATGAGTATTTATACATACCTATATATGTGTGTATGGGTGTACAAACACATAGGTGTAAAAGTACACATATGTCTCTGGTAATGCGTTAATAAGTAACAAACATAAATTCCAGAACTGCATAGCAATATACCGGCTACTGTATACATACGAGCCAACATTCCTCACAAGACTTCAGTCTGTATTATGACAGAGATTTCAGGAAAGAAAGAATCTATATAGCACCCCATTCTTAGGACCCATTATTGGAAATATACGTTTCTTTAATGTAAAGGCAGAATTTATATAGCGCCTAAATAAGGGTACGTTTGCAGTGGCGTTGAAGAAATATGCCATATATAGGGGTTGACTGATATGCGGTTCACATCCACCTGAAATCGATTCCAGTTAATTCGTAGAACTTCTGATTGAACGGCCGAAAGAACTCGGCGAGTCGTTTCAGCGCTGCCGGTTCGATTTTCGGGTGCGCCCTTCCTTTGGTCTTTCCAAGGCATCGGGTCCTCGTCGAAGTTCCTTCCACCTGGCGGATGCAAGGAAAGCCCTTGGTCGTGTTCAGCTGGAAGTCTGTGCTTCCAATGCGCCGAGTCAGTCCGAGGAAACGCTCCACCTTCTCCAGCTCCTCGGCTGGATTTCGGACGAGGTTCTCTCCGCTGACGAAATGCAACTGGCCGATCGGGAACTCGGTCAACCAGTGATCTAGGTGCCGAATGTACAGTCCGATTCGGATCGGACCCCAGGACGCGTCGACCATCGTCCCCGGGCTTGTCGTCTCGGTCCCGTTGTCGGCCGAGCGTGAAAGGAAGGCAAGGCGCTCGAAGGGTCCGAGATCGGGGCGCTTGTTGACCGCCTGGGCGTAGTCGGACACGGCCCGGGTCACGGGGTCACGGACGACGATGATGAGACGGACGTTGGGGGACATGAGGCGGATGCGCTGAGGAACCCCACGGGTGATGAAGTAGCTCGGCGTCTTCTCGAGAGTCAGCTGGTTGTCATCGGTCACCGGCATCTGCCGCCTACAAAGAACATCCTTAGATTATAATACACTTTCTGCGCTTTATGAAGTTCCAAAAGGAGCTATATAAATCTTCAGATAGTCTTAGGACTGTTCTTTTCCGCCGGGGCTACATGGGTTCGGAGCGCTTCTGAATAGAAATGAAGTTCCAAAAGGAGCTATATAAATCTTCAGATAGTCTTAGGACTGTTCTTTTCCGCCGGGGCTACATGGGTTCGCAGCGCTTCTGAATAGAAATGCCTTTGAAAAAGGCTCTTCATAAATACAGTGAACTAGAGACGGATTTAGCTATAGGTATGGGGGCTGTTCGCCTATCGCGCTGCTCTTGGTTATATACGTCGCCCCTCAGACTGACCCGCGCACGGTGGACTGCCAGAATGTGTTGCCCCTCTGGAAATGCTCTCCCCCACGCAGGCAATCCTGGAGCCGCCACTGCTATGAATGAATACATAATAAAATTGTAATTGTAACAGCCTACGTACATACATACATACATATATACCTACATACATACATAAATACCTAAATACGTACATACATAAATGCATACATACATACATACAGATACATGCATACATGCATACATACATACATACAGATACATGCATGCATACATACATATATACCTGCATACATACATAGCCTACGTATATACATATATACATACATGCATACAGCAAACAGGCCGATGGATTGAGGCGCGGAAAGCTATTGCTTCACAAGTACCACCACCAGAATGAAGAAAGAGACGGATGGAGGGACGGCGGATGAAGTGTTAGAAAGATTGGTGGTGCATAAGGGAGATGATTTCAGGGTCCTGAGGTGTATTTCTGTTCTCAGTTGGAAGCCGATGTCTTGTGGCTTTGAGGCTGAAGCGCAGTGAGCCGTTGGAAACATCATTTATTCGCCGAGCTGGAGATTAAGGAGTGGTCGTCGCTGGAAGAGATTGAAAACCAGGTAGGGGAGAAGATATCATCTACCGACCTGGAAGAGCAGGTGCTTTATGGCGAGCCAATACGCAGCAGCAGCTGAAGATAAACTGACGAAGACATCAACGCCGTTGGTTCGATTCTTCATGAGCGTCTGTCATAGTTATATGCGTTTGAATAATTAAGTCTGATTTCCAGCAGCTAGATTGGAGTTATGCGGCTTATTATTATTATCACATTCGGATAAGTGGATAGTGATCGTCAGTGCTGTTCGATGGCCCGCCCTGTTCGCTGCTTAGGTGTCTCCCCAGCCCTGGGGCAAGTGAGTCCAAAGGGACCACGAAGACCAAAGGGAGATTGGAAACAGACACACGGACAGATAGACAACAGAGAGACAGAGACAGACAGACAGACAGAGAGGCAGACACAGAGACGCAGAGACAGAGAGATAGACATAGACAGAGACAGACAGAGAAAGAGAGAGAGAGAAAGAGAGAGAGAGAAGGAAAGAAAGAAAATCAGAAAGGAGAGATTTCAGAATTATTGAAGACTAACGAAGGGAATAGAACGGAAAAGGAAGATAGGAATTAAAACAAAATTACAGAAGGAATGAAGAGAAGACGGAAGGAAGAAGAAACGACAGAAAGAAAAGACGAAGGAAGAAAGGAGTAATTGAAGCAAACAAGACAAAAAAGAAAGAAAGGAAGGAACAATGTAGAAATGAGAATCGAAATCGTTATGAAAATAAAATATTTGTATAGAGCCGCTTGGTTGAAACCTCCTTAGAAGCGCTTCCGACCTGACAACGCAAGGATCGATGGATAGATGGAAGGAAAGAAGGAAGTTGGAAAGCAAAAGAAACAAACCATCTAACAAGGGAAAAGGAAAGATAGTTTATGTAGTAGGAAAAGCGGGAAGGATATATCAAAGAACAGAACGACGGATGGAAAAAGAAAACGTGGATATACAGAGCGACTGAAGAAACGACGAATGAAAAAAGGAAGGAATACAGTCGCCTCTGAATTCGAACTGCCCAAACTGAACTCGATGCAGCAGACTGAAAAGCAGATGCTGCCACGATGCCCACGGATCGAGGGACGGACCGACAGACACACACACACACATACACACAGACGGACACACACACACGGACAAGCGCATGGCCAGTAGGAGTTCATGAAATACGAGGCTGTCTGCCCATCAAACGTCAGATAGCGACCCGGTCTATGGCCCACACGCCGCCGCGTTTGTACCACCGGAGTTCCTAAAGTCTCACGCCGCCATGCAGAACTACACAGACACCCAGCCGGCCGCGTCTCAATGATATATTGGAAATTCGCATTCTAAAGAAACCACGTCATCGTTCAAAGAAAACAGTCTTAGCTACTCAGCGAAGGCTCCGAACCTCATCCCGGAACTACTGGCTTCAGAGCAACATCATACGTCGGTCCTCCGCATAAACCCTGTTCCAGCTCTATAATTATGTTTTTATTGATATTTCCAACTTCAAAGACGCCGCGGAAGTCTTTTGGAGTTTCTACTGCTGTGAAGTTATGGATGTTCCACTCTCTCCAAGGTCAAGGAAGTCTGGGATTTCTCACCTTAATCTCTGTTAATTAGACGACCCTATTTACTCTGGTTCTTTCTGGGTTTGCCTTTTGTATCTCGGCTAATTAAAAGCATTTTTAAAATATATGCTATACTTGGGTTTAATAAAAGAGTTGATGATAATGATGTAAAGTAATGGATATTTCTACTTCCTGGCAATTTGTGGTCTCTTGAACTGGCTAATAAAGTGGAAAGTTGTGTTCTCCTGTGACATGGCATAAAAGTTCACTTTCAAGAGTATGGCCTATGTTTGGTTCATTGACCTAATCTTCGAGCTATTAATCTAATCCACCTCCGAGACTTTCACAACTCACCCATCACCCATTAACTCACTAACTTTCTTTATCACGGACTCGTCCATTCCCAATCCCACTCATCTACTCACCAGTTAGGCCCCCTATCTAAAAATCATGAAAGCTAATTAAATAAGTAACTGATTAGCTAATTAAATAACTAATTAAATAACTAACTGATTAGCTAGCTAACTAACTAACTCAGTCTCACCCATCCACGAATTCACTCATCCACGCCTTCACACACACGTACACATTCATTCACCCACACGGGCGCTCACCCAGACTCATCCCAGGGCCTATCGTTCTCCCTAGGCCCCAACTCAATAAAACTCCTCAGGGAATTGCTTATAGAACTAATTGTTAGACTCTGTACTCTACTCCAAGGAACGGAAGTCTTTCTTAAAATGAATTTCCTTCAGCACTTCGCCGAGAAAACAAATTATAGATCATAGGAAGTTTAAATTAAGCCTCAGCGCCTCAGTCTGATTCCAATCCGGTTACTTAAACTTAATCTGCTTTGACTTATAATTGCCTCCATTGACGACAGTAACTATACAGCATATTGAAGTTATTCAAACAGACAGACAGATAGACAGACAGACAGACAGATCCACATGCATGCAAACTGACAAATGATAGAAATAGAGCTATAGAAAGCACAGACAATTTCAAGATGAATTGTGTGGACTTCACGCCAACTCCTCCTTTGTAATGAAACCTAAATTTCTTATAGCCTAATTGATAACAAATATAATATTACGCAATATGTAATGTATTATTTAAGAAGACATTTGGAATGATTAGCTTTTAAACATTCCTGGTTAATTTGCAATGGTTCTAACACAGATTAAATGTCTTCTGAACCGCTTAGAACCATAGTGAATCTATGTTATATTAATATATAAGATTTCGGCTCCAGTTGCACCTACTAGCGAACGCAGCTATAATGAGTACATTGACCGTACAATGTCGGTAGGAAGATCAGACGGCGAGGGAGAAGACTGGCTACCCGCCCTCATATGCCAAGACCAAGAAAATGAAGTCGCTCACACTACATACCCGTGGCTGCCTCTCGGGATTAGCTTAAGAGGCTGCTAAACGATGAATGCAGTCCTCCGCTGCACTTAACACTGTTGCATTTGATTCCGTTAATCTTCAAACATCTTCAAACTGTCTTAAGACTCACTTATTTAGATCACGTGATCATGCGTCCAGTGCTTTTGTGAGATACTAAAAGGCGCTACATTAAGAATCTTCATAAATGCATACATACATAAATACAATGCATCGTTTTTACTATGTGATATATAATATATAGGCTTATGTCACATTGGTCCTGTGAACAGTTTCCCTTGAAGTGGAGCTATATAAATGCGCACTTAAGTCACAGTTTTACTTCTGCAACACTAGCCACTGCGTTGTTGATAAACTTCTATCTATAGTTATCTAAACACACACACACACACACACACACACACACACACACACACACACACACACATATAGTTGTGGCGGATCGGCCACAAGGCAAGACTGCTGGAAAGAGGCAGGAGTAACTATGACGCGCTTTAGGTAGCCGCTGCGTGCTGCGCGTGTGTGCACGGTAATTGCACGGGATTTTGAAGGAATTAAATTTTATTAAATTTAAGCTTAATATAATAATAGCTTAATAATTAGGACGTGGAAAGTTCTTACTGTCATTTTAATAAAGTAACGAGCAAAATTGTTGAAATTTATAGGCTCTAAAACGCTTGTATTAAGGCAAGTAATGAGTAAAAGTTAGACACCTTTATTTACGTTTTATTGATCGATGCTAGTATATAAGCAAACCGCTGTAAATTAAAAAATGGGGCTTGAATAAGAGGTGTCGTGTGGTGATTTGCTATAGGTGTGAAGGATGGTAGCGTGCCTTCACATATACCACAGTACAGGAGGTGCGATGCGGGCCTCCTGAAAACAGAGTGAAGGATGGTTGCGAGCCTTCACGGGAACGAGTCCGAGTCAGTGAAATCATAGCGTATACAAATACACGGACGAGGGTGACGTCCGGAGAAGCCCGTGTTCGATCTGGTCCCGGTTACGATCAAATATACGGACGGGAAAAGTCCGGGAAAAAGACTAATCTGTGCGCTCCCGGCGGGACGACCGAGATAATCACTGTCTGGTTTCGGGCTGACGGCGTCGATCCGGTTAGAGGCGAGGGCCCCCTCTACCGTAGATCGCGAGGCGGCCTTGGCCACGACGGTGAACGTTGAGGTTGGACAGAACCCGGGGAAAGACCCCGTTCGTCAGAAATAAATACAGGTCTGTGGCAAGTAACGGGTTGGCATCGGGAAGCCTACCCAAGTAGTCGGCGAGTGTCAAATAAAACAGGCCCGCGCAAAACAAGTGGGAAAGTTGCGGAAACTACCCCTTTCTTTGGCCGCGTAAGAGAAAAGTCTGATCAGTGCGCTCCCGAGAACGTCGCAGCCGTTACGAACCAATCTGTCTGATTTCGGACTGGCTCCGCGTTGGTCTAGCAGGGTTTGGGCCCGCCTTGTTGGAACGTCGCGAGACGGTCGAGTAAGTCACGATAGTTGGAAAATGGAGGCTGAGCGAAGATCGGGGAAAGATGCGGCGACAGGTCTGTGTGAATTCAAGGGGTAGCAATTGCCGTAAAAGATAACTGGTGCCGTAATACTTGTCCGTGCGCTCCTGAGGAGGTCGCAACCGAAACAAACCAATCTGTGTGATTTCTGACTGGCTCCGCGTTGGTCCGCAGGGTTTGGGCCCACCTTGTTGGAAAGTCGCGAGACGGTCGAGTAAGTCACGATAGGTGGAAGAGACAGGTTGTGCGGAACTCGGGTAAAGATGCGGCCGCGGTTCTCCCGGTCGAAATTCAGAGAGCGGGATACGGGAAGACCCGCGGAAAAAACCAACGCAGACCAAGTAAAGTCCCGGTACGTAAGAGACCGGATCATGTAACGCAGACCAAGAAAATACCCGGTACAAAAATAGTCCGGGTCGGTCCCCCGATAACACCGGAGTCGAAACGGGAAGATACCGACTCCTCTATTTTGCTTGTCGCCACACACTGATCAGAGGGCTGACTGAAGTGCGGGGAAGGGCCCCCTCGTGCGTAGGTCGGTGCGAAGGTCCGTGTGTTTGACAGAAGGTTAGAGAGGGGACCTTCTCTTGAGTGTTCCATAGGGGTATCCTATCCCCTGAAGCACTGTTGGTCGATAGTTGCCAACAGAGATCTGGTACGGAAATTTACTCCGGAAGTTCACGGAAATGGAGCGAGATAGTGGGAAGATGTGTCGCCCAATATCCTTGTGCCTAGGGCGGAAAGACACAGAGGCTCGTTGTAAGACTTCCCTGTTCCTGGAAACGAGAAAGCGACTGGTGTCTCAGAATATTGGCGGTAGCGGGCGAGTAGTACAAGATGTAAAATGGTGGTTACGAGAAAGTCCTCACACAAAAAGGGAACGACTATTGCCGGTAAAGGAACGAACCCTGTTCTGAGTAAAGGCCATCCTCAGGACGTCGCCCATCCGGCGACCACGGAAGAGGCAGAGTCGGATCCCGAGACCGAGTGTTAGTGTTGATTTCTTAAGGAAGCGGCCCATCCTGAAACTTCCTTAGAGAGAACGGACGATACGGACAGAGGCGATATGGAGAGGCCATTTTACAGTGAAAATATAAGGGGCAGTGAGGCGGGTGGCTCTGAGCGAAGAACTGGGCTAGAGTACCCCACCCCGTGGACAGTTAGCCCGACGGAAAACGCCACATAGTTATTCATAGCTGTTGACTCAACGAGACTCGGTTATACCCAAGTCTAGATTAACTGTTGTTGTTCCAACATTTCAGAAGATAGAGCCATCAACTTGATTCGTGACTCTACGGTGAGTGTGTCAGCGCCTCTGAGTGGTACTCTAAAGGTGCTATATTAAGTGTCATGATACATACACACACCCAAAATATATACATAAATATATGCATTTATACATACATACATGCGCATGTATATACACAAATACACACGTTCGTATATACATGCATGCATGCATATATACATGCATACACACTCTTCAGAAGTGTCGTGCTAGGACTGAAGGAACCTTCTGCTATAGTGCGAACCCGACCACCAGCAACAGGACACATTTGACCTCTCACCTTTTGTTGGCACGCATATGCTCAAACTCACCTGTACCATTCGAACCCTTTGTGAAAGTTTTTGTCAAAAAAGTGAGACTCGGGCCCTCGAGCCCTGACATCCGGGTGGATCTTAAGAAACTCGAGGAGTGCCCTGGTCCCGCCTTTCTTTACCCCGATGATGATAGCCTGAGGAAGCCTTCGACTGTAGACGGTCACTGGTTTCGGCGGGATCGCTGCAACAACCACCTGTTTGTCGGTTGAGATTCGCTGCGTCTGGTTGCTTGGAATCGTCAGACTATTGCCAGACTCCGCAGCCGATGAGATGTTACTCGATAAGATCCGATTAATGACGACGACGATGTTCGTTATTCGTGGTGATTGTAATTCCGTAGCAAAGTTTCTGAAAGGATCCGATAGTCCAGGATGCATCGTCTGTGAATTTGATCCAGGTCGATTACTTTCGATCCGGTTGAGCGATTTCGTTTCTACGACGAGCACCTGGGTTTTGTAAGTGGAATCTCTGACGACCAGTGCAGTCAAGCGGAGCGGTAAATGGATCGTGGAGCAGATCATCAAGGAAATCCAGAACGCGAGAAAGAACTGCTGAATCCATGAGAACGAGGCAACTAAGAAACCGCAACACATGGTCGCACAAAACACACTCAAATTCCGCTCTCAACGACATGAAATTACTCCGAAATGCTCATTGACGGTCTCCCTGTATAATTCCAGTTGCTTCAAAGACATATAGCTATTCTATAAGCAATTGCACAGAACGTAAAAGCAACTGAACTGTCTTGTCTACTTAGATGTTTCTATGCGGAGTAGAAGCAATAGTAAATATAATCCAGTTATCGATGAGTAACGTTACCGTCTGGAATTGTCAACACTAAATCAGCTCTCACTAAATTTGTAACCCGACTGCATTATTAAAATCAACAGCTAAGACTTGTCATCAGATAATGAACTCGAGTACCATATTCCTGTCAGTTATCTAACAACCATTTTATGACTTGATGCGGCCGGTTTATGACTTGAAGTCATAAAATGACGAGAAGACTAACACAGCATAAGTCCGCATTCCTCAGCTGAAGACACAATTGTCATGTTACTGCATCATCGTGTCAGTAAGCTATTCTAGAGATTCCGGCGGTGTGCATGTTGCGAGGGGAACTCAATCACAGCAGGACGCTGCCAGTCATTATCATCTGGCCCGGAGTATTGGAGAAGAGATAGCTGATCAATGACCAAGAAACTCCTAACAAGGACGGCTGAATCTGATCCGTTGAGCTTTCGGGTAGACGCAATCTAGAGTTGAGTCGAAAACGGAGACGACATTATGTGGAAAACCCCGAGGTACCACAGCTATATTACGGAAAGACTAACGCACAAAGGGGGGTTACGATGAAGTCTCAGAAAGCGATATTTCTCAGTTGTGTGAGTTGAAATGTAAAACGTAATTCTGCGCGCTTTTCTATAGCGACAGTTCGGCCTCGATCCAGTTTAGACGAAATTCAGAAGTGTACTTCTTCCGAAATGATGACAACAGTTTTCTCACGGCAGAATCAAGTTTTAATCCAGTCGTTTGAATCAGTCGTCTTCAACCTACATCGCCCGTTTCACTGCGAGATCTAATACGTTGTGTTCTACGTTTTCAAATGAGCCCCTCGTGTCGGCAGAGGACCTTTAAGAAAGGAGAGCTGTCAAAGGCGAGCCGAAGTAACACGAGGAATCCTGCGCTATGCTTCAGCGCGTGTCTTCACTGACGATGCACGACCAAGGAAGCCCTTCCTTAACGACCCTCGTCAGCCGAATAGATACCGAAGGTCGAGGGGCAGCTGATCCGCCCCAAGCGACACTCGATAGCCTCTCATATAAAGCTAAAGACGAGCAATTTTCTCACCTCGCCGTCGACCCCACGTACGGTCGCGCGCGCACAACGGGAGTGGAGCAGAACAAAAGAGGCGATGAACCATGCAGGGAGGGAAGGCCTTCTGCTTATCAGGTACTGGAGGCTGGAAAAGAATGCGTCGGCCTATGGCTGCACAGTCCGCCTTGGAACAGTAGCCAATCACAAGAGCAGGGAATGTACCAGGGTCCGTCTGCATAGCGTCTGGCTAGGCATTTCAACTTCTACACATGGACTCAGCTGCAGTGGCCCCAAGAAAATTATAAAAACAGTAAAGAAGAAGAAAACTCCGCCACTGCCGTACTCGGCTAGTGCCAGTTCCAAGCCTGGATAAGGGAGGAGGGCTCCGCTGATCGTCTTCGTTGTGAAACAGCGTCGTTAAACAGCAATTACAGATATTTCTAAGTCTCATATGATTGGTTTTGAGTTTGAACAGTTCATCATTTAAACAAGAAGAGAAGTCCGATTTTCTTGCGCGTCATGCGAAATCGATATTTCGATATTAGGTATAAGAAATTTTTTGTCACTGATTTCGTGTTTGCGTATCATAAAAAGATCCCGACTCAGCCTCAGGATCTTGAACCGGCGCTGCAAAAATTTCAAATTACACTCACAATTGTATGCATTTGTGAACAATTGTTGATAGAGGCGTAACCTATAATAAAATAAGGGATGAATCAAGCAACTTCTTAAAGCTTGCTACTCGTCTAACTTTCCTTTTCTTCCTTCCTTCCTCAGGTCGGCGTTATTACAACTATGATTACAACTACAATTAACAAATATAAAAATATACAAAGTCTGTTTTGGCCTTCAGATCTCAACTAAAAACTCACTTCTTCCTGAACTCATTTCCTCCGTAGGCTGTCTCTGTGTCTTCTGGACTCCTCTTTGGCTTTTCGACCCAGGCTGACCATGGAATTTGGCTCGGACAATGATTTTGCTTAGCATTGACCATCGACTGATGCCTTGATCATTATTACACTGGCGCTATAGAAGTTCTTAGATTAGATTAGATTAAAACAAAACTCCGGGTCTTGCTCTGCAGTCTAATCCGTTTGTTCGTCACTGTCCGTCCCTTCGACCCTCCATTCCTTCGTACTTCCTACTTCTTACCTTTCCTTTCTACTGCGCCCTTTCCACCCTTCCTCTGATCCTCCTCCCTTCCCGAGTGCCCCATCCCATTTCACAAATCCTATTTTTTTCTCCTCTTCCCCTTTACTTCTGTCGCCGTTCTAAATACCATCCAAACCATCTAAACGCCGTAGCTGTGTCATACATTAACTTCCTAACCTCCTGACCCTTGTTTCTTGACCAAGAACCGAACCTGGTCTCATCTGCCCATCGATTTTTAATTGAGCGCCTGCAGTAAGCTAGTTCCAGCGACTTAACTTTGTAATTGTAATTGTATTTTTTTTGTAATTGTAATTAGTTTATCGATCTGATTGTGGCTTTGTTTTGATGTGCCATCGGTTGATGCCTTGTGCATTAGACACTGGCGCATTAGAAGTTGCTAATTATTTTTTTATTTTATTAATTTTCTTTTGGCGCAGTGGAATCTTGATGTAACGATTGCGATTTTAGAAAAAGCATTAATATGAGGGTAGCTTAAGAGATCGGGTCCTCTTTAATTAATGTCGATCGTTTGCGCTACCTAGCGAATGCTTTTGGCTGTTATGCGTGACCAACGTGAGATTCGTTTTTAAGGAGCAGGCGAAGTAAAAGCCTCGAAAAACTTATTAGTGATGGGCAATATTTAACTAATGTATAGTCAACATCTAGTAATAAGATTACTTTATAAGTCGTTCAAAAACTATTTTTTCAAAAGTAGTTGTAAGTACTAACCAGTTTGCGTCGAGTGGTGTTTAGAATTGGAGCAGCGAGAAAGATGATGACAGAGGAGCGATCAAAGTAGGTTTTATTTGGAACATTTTCCAACTTTGAAGATAAGGTTCGCGCATCGCCTCCACAGCATCTTCTGCTATGAGAGCTGCTCACCAATGACAGTTCTATCTACAAAAGCATTCGGGTACCTGAAAATGCGTTGGCAAGAGGACCGAGAGGCCGTGGTCCCACTAGGAAAGTGGGCAGTTTTTTTGCGTAATTTTTCATTTTGCCGTAAGGGTTAAAAGCCTGGGAAGTCTTCTGGGAAGAAAACAAGAAGGTTAAGTCATCCATGAGTAAATGTGAGTGTTAAAGGATTGTTCGACTCTTGTTTCCGTGTGGATGTGGAAGGGATGACTCGTTGGAAGGTACGACTCAGTGGAAGGGATGACTCAATGGAAGGGATGACTCAGTGGAAGGGATGACTCAATGGAAGGAACGACTCAGTGGAAGGGATGACTCAATGGAAGGGATGACTCAATGGAAGGGATGACTCATTAGAAGGGATGACTCAGTGGAAGGGATGACTCAATAGGAGGGATGACTCAATGGAAGGGATGACTCAATAGGAGGGATGACTCAGTGGAAGGGATGACTCAATAGGAGGGATGACTCAATGGAAGGAACGACTCAATGGAAGGGATGACTCAATGGAAGGGATGACTCAATGGAAGGAACGACTCAATGGAAGGGGTGACTCAATGGAAGGAACGACTCAATGGAAGGGATGACTCAATGGAAGGAACGACTCAATGGAAGGGATGACTCAATGGAAGGGATGACTCAATGGAAGGAACGACTCAATGGAAGGGGTGACTCAATGGAAGGGATGACTCAATGGAAGGGATGACTCAGTGGAAGGGATGACTCAATGAAAGGGATGACTCAATGGAAGGGATGACTGAATGGAAGGAACGACTCAATGGAAGGGATGACTCAATGGAAGGAACGACTCAATGGAAGGGATGACTCAATGGAAGGAACGACTCAATGGAAGGGATGACTCAATGGAAGGAACGACTCAATGGAAGGGATGACTCAATGGAAGGGATGACTCAATGGAAGGAACGACTCAATGGAAGGGGTGACTCAATGGAAGGGATGACTCAGTGGAAGGGATGACTCAATGAAAGGGATGACTCAATGGAAGGGATGACTCAATGGAAGGGATGACTCAATGGAAGGAACGACTCAATGGAAGGGATGACTCAATGGAGGGAACGACTCAATGGAAGGGATGACTCAATGGAAGGGATGACTCAATGGAAGGAACGACTCAATGGAAGGAATAACTCAATCAGCCATGAAATCCGCGGCGATGAGGAAACAAGAGTCGCAGGACATTTAGGCGACTTGCGAGAGTGGGTTATCGGCTGAATCTCTCAGACTGAAAAGGTAGTCAGGATATTTGGCGACATAAAGCTCAGTTCTTATTTAGCTTCCCTTTAAGATCAGAGCCCCCCACCCTCAAATCCACGCCTACGCCCTTGCGCGCCCTAAAATACACAAAACCAATCCAACATTTTAAGCGCAGCTTGAATAAAGCTCCTTTGCTCTGGAAAAACAAAAGCCTTTGCGTACATCGAGTATACAATAATGTAAGTATAAATGTAATTGTGTGTGCATGTATCTATGGAGGCCAATGTACGTGTGTATGTGTGCGTATGAATGCCTGTATGTACGTAGGCATGCATACGTATGTATTTATGTATATGTATGTGTGTATGTAGGTATATATATATGTACAGTATGTATGTATGTATGTGTGTATGTACATAAGTATGTATGTATCTCTCAAAGGCTCACTCACTAGCCAAACGACTTATAGACGAAGTGGCCCACTTCACACACGATGACTGCGGTTCAACTTTCAAGCAGAGCCTATACATTTATAATTGGAAAGACAGTAATTTGACGTTT
>OZ029913.1:56017975-56244847 GCA_964023275.1 Norana najaformis | reverse complement strand
TCTCTCTCTCTCTCTCTCTCTCTCTCTCTCTCTCTCTCTCTCTCTCTCTCTCTCTCTCTCTCTCTCTCTCTCTCTCTCTCTCTCTCTCTCTCTCTCTCTCTATCACCTTACCCCTCTCTCTTTCGCAAGCGCTTGAAGATCGTATTATTCCGCACTAGCTCTGGGGCTTCGGGCCGGGAACGCCTCTCATGCGTTTATCTGAAGTGACGCTATACAAATTTATAATTACAATTACATTTGGTTCAGGTGCCGCAAAAGTCAAATCTTTTCAAGAAATCTTACTCTGACCTATCTAATCAGCAGCCTTCCTGGCTATTCCTATCAGCTTAAGCGCAATCCGCCGTAATAGATATTCGTCTAGGCCTTCTTATTTCTCTAGTCTTCTGGAGACCGGATTTTATTCTTCGGATGGTAGACCTATAACGAGACAATACCTCTGACTTGACGCAGAGCTCGTGAATAAGCTGGTGCCCAGTGCTTAGATTTTAAGTAGTGGTTTATAAATTCTCGAGTTCACACTTACGATTAATCTGTGTAAGAACCATTGCTGAGCCACTTATAGATGGCTCAACCGTTATGTATAAGACGTCAATAATCTCAACATCTGAAAGTCGGTGACGTCAGATCGTGGCGCTTCGACCTGTCGATAATCGTTGTCAGTCAGTTAGATTTCGAGGAACGAAAGTTATTTGTTTTCAGTGTTTGCTCGACAATTTTTGTGTGTTCGGAGAGGTTGTCGTCGGTCGGATTTCTACGAATTCGTTGCAACACAGACACTTTAGAATGGGAACTTCTGGAAGCGTTGCGCTCAAATGCTACTTTCCCGTGATCCGACAGTGAGCGCAAGCTTGTACTGCCGGCGTTCAATAAACCTAGAGTTATTCTTCAACTTAGGCGCAGTCCGAACTAGAGACAGTGGATTTGCATAATTTGTCAGTCGTAAAGATCTGAAGTTTGTAGAAGATTTTGAAAATCACAGAATATTTGAGGATGCATTCAAAAGC
The DNA here is from genome assembly GCA_964023275.1 of Norana najaformis. Lineage (NCBI taxonomy): Eukaryota > Metazoa > Annelida > Clitellata > Crassiclitellata > Hormogastridae > Norana > Norana najaformis. Next base: position 56,243,843 of record OZ029913.1, on the reverse strand, counting down.
CTGTAACCAGAAAAAAGAATATGAACGTGAATTTTGTAACAAAACATTTGCACAGAATAGGCATCTCAAACGCCATTCAAAAACCCAGATTGTAGAAAAACCATATAACTGCCATTGGTGTGACACAGCATTTGCACAGAGGGTTCTTCTGAAATGCCATATAAAGACCCACACTGGAGAAAGGCCATATATGTGCAATTTATGTCACAGAGCATTTTCACGGAGGAGTAATCTAGAATACCATACAAGAACCCATAATGGAGAAAAGCCATACAAGTGCAGTTTATGTGACAAAACATTTGCACAGAAGCATACTCTGGAATACCACACAAAAACCCACACTGGGGAAAGGCCATATATGTGCAGTTTATGTCACAAGGCATTTGCAACCAAGAGTCACCTAAAACGACATACAAGAACCCACACTGGAGAAAAGCCGTACAAGTGCAGTTTATGTGACAAAACATTTGCACAGAAGCATACTCTGGAATACCATACAAAAACCCACACTGGGGAAAGGCCATATATGTGCAGTTTATGTCACAAGGCATTTGCAACCAAGAGTCACCTAAAACGACATACAAGAACCCACACTGGAGAAAAGCCATACAAGTGCAGTTTATGTGACAAAGCGTTTGCATTGAAGTGTACTCTGGAATACCATACAAGAACCCATACTGGAGAAAAGCCATACAAGTGCAATTTATGTGAAAAAGCATTTGCACATAAGAATAATCTGAAAAACCATATAAGATCACACACTGGAGAAAAACGATACATTTGTCAGTTTTGCACTAAGTTATTTTCAACATGTGGCAATCTTCATGTGCATGCAAGAACCCACACTGGAGAAAAGCCATACAAGTGCATTTTGTGTCACATAGCATTTGCACGGAAGAGTACTCTGAACCGTCATACTAGAACCCACACTGGAGAAAGGCCATATATGTGCAATTTATGTCACAAAGCATTTGCATGGAGGAGTAATCTTGAACACCATACAAGAACCCATAATGGAGAAAGGCCATACAAGTGCAATTTATGTCACAAATCATTTGCAGGGAAGAATAATCTGGCATGCCATGTAAGAACCCACAGTAGAGAAAAAAAATACATGTGTCAATATTGCAACAAGCTACTTTCATCATGTGGCAGTCTGCATGTGCATGCAAGAACTCATAATGGAGAAAATCTATTCAAGTGCATTTTATGTCACAAAGCATTTGCACATAAGTGTTCTCTGAACTATCATGCAAGAACCCACACTGGAGAAAAACCATACAAGTGCAATCTGTGTGACAAAGCATTTGTACAGAGGGTTCTTCTGAAATACCATATAAAGTCCCACACTGGAGAAAGGCCATATAAATGCAATTTATGTGACAAATCATTTCCACGGACGAGTAACCTGGAAAACCATAAAAGAACCCATTCTGGAGAAAAGCCATTCATGTGCACTTTATGTCACAAAGCATTTACACGGAAGAGTAATCTAGATGACCATACAAGAACCCACACTGGGGAAAAGCCGTACAAGTGCAATTTATGTCACAAAGCATTTGCACATAAGTGTTCTCTGAACTATCATGCAAGAACCCACACTGGAGAAAAGCCATACAAGTGCAATTTATGTGACAAAGCATTTACACTGAAGAGTAATCTAGAACACCATAAAAGAACCCACAGTGGAGAAAAGCCATTCATGTGCATTTCATGTCACAAAGCATTTGCACAGAAGAGTTATCTAGAATACCATACAAGAACCCACACTGGGGAAAAGCCATACAAGTGCAATTTATGTGACAAAGCATTTGCACAGAAGCTTACTCTGGAATGCCATTCAAGAACCCACAATGGAGAATAGCCATAAATTTGCAATTTATGTGACAAAGCATTTTAGATAAGAGTTATACCAGATAAGAACCCACACTGGAGAAAACCCATTCATTTGTCAATTTTGCAACAAAATATATTCAAAACTTGGTAATCTTCTTGTGCTTGCAAGAACCCACACTGGAGATAAACCTTACAAGTGCATTTATTCTCATAAATCATTTGCAAAAAGTGTAATCTGGAATGTCATTCAAGAACCCACACTTGAAAAACCATACAAGTGCAATTTATGTCACACAGCATTTGCGCATAAAGGAATCTGGTTAACCATTTAAGAACCCATACTAGAGAAAAACAATATACTTGTCAGTTTTGCAAGAAAATGTTTTCAAAACTTAGTAATCTTCCTGTGATTGCAAGAATTCACAATGGTGAAAAGGCAAGAGCAGCATGCATGACAGAATATTTGCATGGAGTGAAGCTCTCAAATAGCACTTAAGAACCCATGACATAGAAAAGCCATACAAATGTTCTTCTGTGACAAAACATTTGCCTTTGGTGTTCACAACTGCCATTTGTGAACCTACACTAGATAAACCATGCTAGTTAAAGCGATGTGTCAAGTGTGACACAGAGATGCCATGGAAGTAATTCACATAAAACACTTAGCATATTTAATGCAGATGACAATTATGTTGAGAGAAAACAGTTTTTAAGAGCAGAAGTTATGCAAGACTTCTCATCTAGGCAAAAGTGAACAGCCAAGTTACAATGGCAAAAACATTTTGGAGATCAGTCAAGAATTAGTGCTGATATTGTTAATTTCATTTTGAGACCTCATGGTTACGAAATGCTTGATGAAGTGTTGAAGTTGAAAAGGAATTCATGGGACATTGTTACCACCACAACTGCAATGCTTCTGAGGAAAGATACATTTGTTGAGCTTTTTGAAATGCACCTTTTGAGTTATATTCCTTGCACACAGGATACAGACACACTCACAAGTTTTTGGTTAGTTTGACATCAGTTACATTATCAACGTTTGCTTGGTTGTTACTTTCATGTTTTGAAGTAGTATATCTGTTGTCCGATATGGGTGCGTCAGTTAATTTTTCTAGTGCGTGTTCATGTTTCTGGGCTTCAGAGTTATTCCTCTTGTCTGTTAGGTTTTGAGCGTTTTTCAGTTTTTTGGAATACTTCTTTCACAAACCAGACACCATTTGGCATTAATCTGGTTGCTATATACATATAGGACAATGCACACACTTTTCATTTTGGTTTGTTACAATAATCATTGGGAGATTGTTGGGCCTAGAATAGTCTGAAACTTGGAAATGATGGAGTTTGCAAGAACCTGTCAATGCAATTTTTCTGGTTTTCTATGAATCTTCTGCTTATAAACAGACTTGTTCTTCAAATAGTCTCACTCTGAAGTCATTTAGGTCATGGCAAGGAGGTTTTAAAGTGATTTTAAGAGAGCAGTATACAAATATCCTTATGCATACAAGGACAATTTAGTGACTTAACTTTAATAAAAGTTGAGTAGAGAAAGTGGTTATCAGCGAAATTCGATTTCCAAGATTCATTGTATATCATTAATTGCAATATATCTTTCTGTTTACATGCAGTTTGTTTCTATTTTGTTCATTTGATATATGTATGTGTTACATGCATGTGCTTGGGCAATCCAGCCGTGGCTTTCCCACCTGAAATTTTCCTTCCTCTGACCTTAATATATAAGATCACCTTTGCTGTTTAAACTGCAACTGGTAACGTTTGTTAACTGTGGATGTAAACCATTATATACGTATTTTACTATTTTACAAATGTTGCAAACCCCACACATATATGCATACATATATAAATATATACATATATTTGTGCAGAGAGACAGACACGCATACATATTATGAACTTATGTATATCTTAAAGTGCATCATCGCAATCTCAGCATTTTATTGCCCAAAACAACTTAAGTTGTTGATTATTAACAGGCACTCAATCCTAAACAAATTTAGATTGGTGTAATGTTTTAGAACAGTTGCCACGAGATGTAATGTTTAGAAAGACTAGTTGGTGGTCAGTCTAAAACATTTATTGGCAGCAAGCGGTGATACTGGTGTCTCTTCGGGGTTTTGCTCGGCGTCTGAGTTCGTTAACGAAGATTGTTCATGCGATGCTTTTATTTCTTTACAACGAGTCTAAGTACAACGTATTTACAGCAACCAGAGTCACGATGTTCTTAGACATACTCTAATTTCACTCTCCTGCTGCTATCGACTTATTTCTACAGCGTTTTGTCGTCTGATCTTCGGTCGTTGCAGCATGTCTAGAAGAGCGGATTCCTTCCAGCGCCTCGCTGAGAGTGAATCCCGACTCACTTGTCCTTTTTATCCTTTCCTCCTGACCCTGGCGGCAGACTTCAGTCGCATTCCTTATTCCCTTCAAACCTCGCAGCAATATCACCATGTGTTCTGCTAGCAGCAGACTTCAATCACGTACCATCTCCCTTCTTCTTGCCTCGGGGCATCCTCATAGCTTAGACTCCTGTAATCTGCTGGTGGCAGATTTCAATCGCCTTCCATTTCCCTCTTCCATCGCTGCATCATGATGGCTCGCATTCCAGTGCTCAGCTGTCTGTCCTTCAGATGGCACTGCTTCCAGTTCCCCTGGCTTGCATGCGTTTCACTTTGGAGCCGTACTTTGCCTTGTCTTCGTATCTGTGTTCCTGCTCTCTGCCTCCTTTCCTCTGTTTGTTCTGTCTGTCGTCCTTTACTCTTTGCATCAGTCATGCTTAAATGTTTATGCCCTATAACTATAACAATTTACTTCTACAATACTACAGTTAATGAATTTTTTATACAATTAATTGTTTATGTAATTACTTAATGTCCTCTATTTATGGCCGTATATCGCATCATCATCTTCTCGGTTCCATTACAATAGGTGAGGTAGGTGTGGATAGGTTCATTTTCAAGTTCGGACCAAAGTTCATTGACGTCGACAGACAGGAAGAGTGGATCCAGAGAGCAAGCTGGTCACGATCGCATTTCATTTGGGGGACACGCCACTGAATTGCTGCCTGGCATAGGGTTTGGCTATTATTGTCCGTAGTAATAGTAAAGTAAAAACGTTTGTAATGATACTGGTAAAGAAAATGAGGTTGAGATATTTGAATACAAAAGCAAACAGTCAAAAAAATTAGTTAAATGTGTATAATAATGATAAAAGTACCAGCAAATGTGCATTATTCACATTCAGTAGATCTGTGAAAATGTTTTGCCTCCTTAATGATATGGACATCCCAGCCCAAGGTTAAGTCGTCCAGAAAACCATTGCAGAGTGGATGCAGAACGAAATCAAAAGTGGCTGAATGCGACATGATCGAGAAATCTCCATAGTTTTTAGGATGGAACTTCTACTGTACGCTAGATGGCAGTATAGATAACTCTCTGGAATGGTGTCAGAAACAGCGGATAGCATGCTCGCGTGACTCAGACTGTTGAATGTATTTGAGAAGTCCAGTTCTACCAGCACAGAGCACTTCTGCTAAGAAAGGTAAAGTAACGTTCACAGCAGACTGATGTCCGCAGGTCTGCCGTCACCGAGCTGGAACGGAGCAAAGTGACTGTGTAGCCGGTGGTAGCGAATGCGTTGCGCATTTGGATGCCAGTCGACGCCACATTAACCAACTGCGATTGGGCGGAGATCCTCTGACCTTTCCCGCAGGGCAAGCATAGGCTTCGGGCAGGTGCCTGCCAACAGCACATTGGTAACGCAGGTCAGAGATGACAGAGAAGCTGAGCCCTTATAACCACAGTTCAGAAGATTCAACAGATGCTGGAGTCAGATTCTATCACAACCACTTGCTGAACCAGCAGAAAAGCAGCGGACTACCCGCAGAACTTCGCCTTCTGTCTGCAAGTGGGTGAGTAAGGTCAGTAACAGATGCGTCCTGAGAAGGAGGGTGCGTGGAACGCAGTTCCTACAAGTAATCTGAGTCAGCCTGAACGAGGCGATCATCTGAGCAGAGGATGCTGACTGCTGCACGGATGATGAGACCCCCGTGCTATGTTGACCCCTACTTAGCATCAGCCGGTGCCAACAGGCGTTGACCACGACCTATTCTGCCCCTAAGTTATATGGAAAAGTCAGTTCCTGCAGACAGTTCACCCTCATTTCGGAAAGGTCGTAACCCGTTTCTTTATAGTTGGAACTAAGTCGTGCCTCTTATTCTCTTGGGTCGATGGGTACAAGAACTAATCCCCAAAATGCCAGAATTACTATATGGAGTGAGGGGATTCTCACTTATTTTGTCTGTGATGTCAGTTGGGACTGTTTTATAAGGCTCCCAGGAAGGCTTGGGTAGGTAAAAACAGGCGCAGAAGCAGATTGCGTAAGATCCTGAACAGGGCCAGTGTGTCGGTTATCGACGTGGTGGTTTGAGCAAACACTGATTGGTGGCTGTGTGAGCCGGGAAGGATTGTCTCGGGGATCGTGTCTGTAAACCAGGCTATCGGCTACATGTAGCTGTCTGGTCGCGTGATACACGCTGCACGTTCCCTTGGCCTTATGTGCCGTCTGAGAAACAGGCCAAGGCTGAGAAGTGCCGTCTGAGAAACAGGCCAAGGCTGAGAAGTGCCGTCTGAGAAACAGGCCAAGGCTGAGAAGTGCCGTCTGAGAAATAGGCCAAGGCTGAGAAGTTGAAGCTGTCATGTGACCCGCGTAGCGACTACATAGGACAGACTCGGCTTGCAGTCTCCAAGCGGAGATATGGCGGTATTAAAATTGGACTGCCGCAAAACAGCCTGCAAAAATCAAAAAAGAAGGCACTCACCAGTCGAACGCAAAATGCCAGGTAGGCAAAAACAGAGAAAACAATTCTTTAAAAACGGGCCAAACACAGAGCCGAAAAAAGCCGTCATCTTGGTGGCTGGGCCGTCCCAGAAGTAATTAATTAATTCATTAAATATTAATAATAATAATAAGAAGAAGAACTAGAAGAACTAGAACAAGAAGAACAAGGAGAACAAGAACAAGGAGAACAAGAACAAGGAGAACAAGAACAAGGAGAACAAGAAATAATAATAATAATAATAATAATTATTATTATTATTATTATTTCGTACAACTCAGCAACTGTAAAGACCGACAAACAGACAGACGGGCAGAAACACAAAAAGAGAGACAAAGACAGAGAGAGAGACGATAATCTGAAATAATTCTTAGATAAGCCGGTGTCATGTCGAACATACACCGGAGAAAGTAAAAGATCATACTACTGTTCATTTTGCTACTGCAATAGTCTACCTGCAACAGTCTTTGCAGTTCAAAGAAAGAGAAAGACTAGACGCCTCTCGTCCGTCCGTCTTTGTGCACGTGTCTTTCTGTCTGTCCGTGTGTCCTTTTGTTTATCTTGTCAGACAAATGTATTGGAGACAAGAGCAGACTGACACTGCGGCTTCTACAGAGAAACGCCAACGCATTCGATGAAGCGTCGAGATTGTCGATTGCGGCTGATTGACAATTAACCGATCATCTCTTCCTGTTTGACAATACATCGATCGTCTCTTCCACATCAGATCAGTTGCTCTACCGCCGCAGCCCCCCCTCCCCCACTGGTTTGCGCATCAACGAGACCGCAGCAGCAGCAGCAGCAGCTACATCAATCCTTTCTGCATCACAGTGTGTTTAGTTGTCTGCGCACGTCATACACACTTCTATATTTATAAAACTACATACAGGACTTTATATATAATTATTTATAAAGCATTTATATTTTTGCTCGCTATCTGCCGACCATTAACCAAATTATATGCTTAATCGCCCTCCCTGGCAAACAGGCATACTTCTTTATATATATATAGACAGATGACGCTATTTCTCTATGGATTAAAACACAGGCCCGAATACATCTCCATGGACAATGAATCAGCATTACATACACCGTTACCTAGCTATCATTTACCTTGTTACCAAGTGCGACAATCGCAAAGGTATCTGGAAGCCTGAACACGAATTTAGCGAACTGGCAACGAGAGATAGAACCTAAAAATAAAAAACAGAAAATAGGCAGCCAATCATTTGAGTCGAGTGATAGATGATGAGAGACCAGCTGAAAGTCTAGCAACAAAACTGAATACTGATTCGAGACTGAACAAGAGAGAAAAAGTCAACGCGACTATTATACGAATTAATGGACCACTGAGCGAAGACAGCTTACTTCAGCTTACTTGAGAGACAGACAGACAGACAGACAGACAGACAGACAGACAGACAGACAGAGAAATAGAGATAGAGAGGCTGAGAGAGAGACGGACGGAGGGACGGACGGAGGGAGGAAAAGACGGAGAGGGGAGGAAGAGAGGGGAGGAAGAGGAGAGGGAAAGGGGAGGGGAGGTAAGAGGGATGAGAAGGGAGAGATGAGGGAGGGGACAAAGGGACAGAGGGAGTCTGGCAACTCTTGTTTGGCAACTCTTGTTTGCTTGAAGTGAAAGTAGAAAAAGGAGTAGCAGAGAGAAGTGATCAAAGATTATACAGAAAAGTAAGAGCGTTACCGAAAATCATGCCAGCACATTTCGGACTCTGGGAGAAAATAAAGGTTGGAAATACCTCAGGCCGGGTAAGGAGTAATCAAGCCTAGATAGCAGCTGCCTATAGTGTCAAACCAAACTGATTGCGTCTGTGACCAGTTCAACCTTTGCCGCTTTCACGACGGTCAATCCTGAATGAAATCTGTCAAGGCAACAGTGAATCTAACAAGAGCAGTCTGATCAGCAAGAGGACAATGACCAAAGGACCAGTGTGCACTCTTAAAAGTAATGTCTGCAGGCACTAATTAAGCCCAAATGCTCATTGACATAATTGCAGAAAGCACAGTCACTTACGCAACCGGAGAGGAAAGCCAATTAGGCCTATTATTAAAGGCCTATTACGAATAGCTAGGCAGGCCTATTATAGTAATTAGACGGAACTTTCTAACACAAGACATCGTGTGGCGCTATGTAAATTTGCGATTACAATTACGGTCGAATGTTCTTTGACGCCAAGCAGTTTATATCTATGACATCTCTCGTCACACTGATGTCTACTTTCATTAGACACTTTGAAGTGGATCATCTGCATACAAGTATCCCACAGTAAATAGCAAAGGAATTCTGGCAGGCCTAATCGTAATCTCTGAATTTCTTTAGCGCCCAGAAACTCAGTCTTGGGAACCAGCTTATTCACAGGCGCCTATAGTCAAAACATCTGAGGCAGCTACAGTTAGGATCAAGCAAAGTCAGGCGGGTAGATAAGCAGAAGGCTACAATGAATGGTGTTTGAAATTGGAGTGGCAAAAAGAGCAAGAATTAGTATAAGATTTTTTAAAGTATTGTTTTCAGTTTTAAATCATATTAAAGATTTTTTAAAGTATTGTTTTCAGTTTTAAATCATATTAAAGATTTTTAAAGTATTGTTTTCAGTTTTAAATCATATTAAAGATTTTTTAAAGTATTGTTTTCAGTTTTAAATCATATTAAAGATTTTTTAAAGTATTGTTTTCAGTTTTAAATCATATTAAAGATTTTTTAATGTATTGTTTTCAGTTTTAAATCATATTAAAGATTTTTTAAAGTATTGTTTTCAGTTTTAAATCATATTAAAGATTTTTTAATGTATTGTTTTCAGTTTTAAATCATATTAAAGATTTTTTAATGTATTGTTTTCAGTTTTAAATCATTAAAGGCCTGTGCAGGAATTGCCAGGATTTCTTTGCTAGAATTGCCAGAGGAGTAGAGATGGTGAGCTAGTAGCACGTGTCAGCTATTGCTGCAGTTCTGGCAGTAGTTTATTCTTGATAATAAAATTTAGACCTAGGCCTACATTTGTGTAGACGTTGGAAAATATTCTTAATAATGCGCGGATGCTCAACTAGACACGAGGAACGGTTTAATTCAATTTCTTTAATCACGTTCAATTTCTATATTTGGAGGTAGGCATTATTATTATATCTACCACGTTCCTCCATCAATCAAGAGCTCAAAAAGGTGGAACGCCGTTCAAGATAATTAAAGCTATGATCCTCCATAAAGACGTTCTGAGTAAACTCAACCGGAACCCATGCCTGCCCTTTACATCCGAACCGGATTTAGTTCCACTCTTCATTATCCTTCTCTTATCCTCTGGACGCAACAGGCGACTTCCTGGCTTATACGCTGGCCTTTCCGTTTCCTTAGATTTATACATACACACGTGTATATATACGTGTATATTTACATATGTTTCTGCACATATACTTAAGCACATGTAAACGAAAATAGCCTGCATATGCCGGAAATGCATCAAAATTATGATATTGTGGATTTGTGTATTAGGCCATTGATGTATATATGCTGCATGCATGAAAGTGTGTCTACGTCTGGTGTTAATTGCATGCGGAATAAGTCCCATGCGCAGACACATACAGACACGGCACACATTCATATGTAGTAATCACCATAAAATCTGTTTATGACATAGACAAGGAGGGGCCGCTGATGCCGCTATATAAATGATTTCTGTTCCCAGACGGGAGAGTTCGAGCATCGAGTGTCGGCTGAACGAAGGAAACGTACATGTGAGCCAATGTGCATTCGCTAATTTCTCTTTCTCAATATATTATGCCTGGAGCATATAAATTAGTTTTAATATTTTAAAGACATCTTCCTTTTGCCCCTAGTTTAACTTTTAAAATCCCAAGGGATTATATCTACCGCAGTAATAATAATACTATAATTACTATTAATAATGGTAATAATTATGATGATGATGACGATGATAATAATAATAAATATTGATAATGATAATGATGATAATAATAATGATGACAATAATAATATTTTTAATTACACTAATACATTAATAACAATAATAATATTATTATTATTATTAATATTATCATCATCATTATCATCATTTTTATTATCATTATCATCATTATTATTATATCATAAGAATAATAACAATAATACTATTTAGTAATAATAATAATAATAATAATAATAATAATAATAATAATAATAGTAATAGTAGTAGTAGTAATAAAATAACAACAACGATATTGATAATAGGGGGCCTAATAATAATAATAGTAGTAGTAATAATAATTATTATAATGCCAATAATAATATTAATGAGGATGAGGATGAGGATGATGATGATGATGATGATGATGATGATGATGATGATGATGATGATGATGATGATGATGATGATACTGTAGTTTCGTGCAAATTCAATCAACTCTGTTTAAATTGTCCGAGGTGGCTCACTTAATGCTTTCGCTGGTGGCTGATTGTTAATAGATCAGCCTTTTTCCTTCTGCGTCGATTCGGGGTTCGAATCCCGGTGCTTGCTGTGAATACTTTGACTCATTATATCCTGAATACAACCGACAGGGAACAGATATATAGCGCTGTGATGTCAGTGAATGGCTCATGTCCAGTCTGCGCTTCAGTTAAGAGCTGCTTCAAGCCCAAGATCAAGCCTTCCAGGACCATGAGAGGCAATAAAACAAGTCCTTAGTGAGTAATAAACCCTCCATACTTTGATGATGATGATGACGATGATGATGATGATTTTGGTGATGAGATGATGATGCTCCTGCTGCTGCTGATGATGACGGTGATGAGATGACGATGATGCTGCTGACGATGATGAGATGATGAGATGATGATGATGATGACCCCAAAGGCCGAAGCAGGATTCGGTTTTCAGAGTTCTAGCCCTGTTATGTATTGCCTGTAAGTTGGCATGTGCTGGAGGCTAGTGGTTAACGCGCTGGACTGTCAACCCAGACGTCGGAGTTCAAATCCTTATAATCAGGACGCAGATATACATTAAAAATCCTGTTCCACTAGTGCTCTCTAACGAAACCAGTTATAACATAAGTGCACTGACCGTACACTGAAAGTGAGAAGATCGGACGTCGAGGTACAGGCCTGACCACCAACCCTCACACGCACAGGCTAAGATAATGAAGTCGGCAACACCTCATGCCCTTTGCTGCCTCTCTCTGGGTTGGCTAAAAGATCTGCAATCCTTTCTTCTTATTGTGGTCAAGTTGCCGACATTTGAGCATATTTTATCTGGCCAAAGACTCTTCGCCTACTTGCATAAATACAGGTTGCATGAGCAAAAGAGATGTTGCTTAAATGGATAAAATCTTGTGCATGTAGACGAGGGAAACACAACTGCAATGGGATGCTGGCAAACCTGGTGTAAGATGCAGTAATGATGCATGCTGGCTGCCACCTCGGGGACTGAAGCAGGCCTAGGCCTAGAAGTAGGCCGTTTCTTTCGAAAGCTGCATATTTTCCCACTCGAACGAGTGTTTGTGTCTGCTTATAGATGTTCGCTAATTAATTCGATACCACTGATATAGATGTACGAGCGGTTACTGTTACTTTTGCCATTTATAGGCGTATTCTTGAACGGGTATTTTAGAAATGCTCCATCATTTTACAGAGTAGGAAATAAAAGTAACGGGTTTTCCTGATCGTATTTGTATTGTACAACGTAACTATTTGTAAACTTTCGCAGTTGTAGGTGCTCTAAAATTAAAAAATTTAGTTCGAGCTCAGTTATTAGGACAGAATGGAAACGAGGAGTGTGTGAAATTGTTTGTGAAAATGGTTTAAGCCGAATAAATATGATCCCTAGATTTCGACTTGTCAACAGGCTTCTTATTGTTTTATTTGTGCTATCTGACAAGAGAGCACCGGAAGTTCATATCTCAACGAGCTTGCCTGTCAACGCGGACTGCACAGCTTTGAATCATCTTGATATATCGATATGCTGTGTTGCAACATCGAAGAAGGATTTAGTGCATTACTCTCGTATATTTGTAACTATTTTATTTTTAGCAGAAGGCTTTCAGAAGACTGTACATGCTGGTCAGCGCAACTCTTGCAAATGCGTCACAACTAACGCCAAAGCGGAAGTAGATGGCTTGTGTTCTGTCAACCATGCACTATACCATGTATAACATAAACAAGGTGTTTCTTAAATAATGCCCCGTAATATAAAATCACAACAGTGACTGCTTAGCGCCATGGATGACTGTCACTGTAAAAATTGAAGAAATTAATATTGTAGTTGTATTCTGAGCCTATGATTCGCTGCTGTTCGTTTAGAGTAAGCATCGAAATAATGACGTCATCGTTTCCAGTGTTGCTGTTCGTGCAAGCGGTCGCCGTGGTTTTGCTGACGAATCTCCAAACGACGAGCGGAAGAAATCTTTCTGATGGTGCTGGAGGTAAACTCTAGATAATGGCTCTGTATGGCACTAGCTTCCCCTTCGTAAGATTTTTTGCAAGCAGACTATATATCAATATCTAAAGTAGCCTGTATGCGCCTTATACAAGATCGTTGATAACAGCGTGCGCTTTTAGGGAGGATAACGTAATTTCTAATCTAATCAAATCTAATCTAAACTTATAGCTGGTATAGCGCCATCATAATAATACACTAGGCATCAGTCGACGGCGTCAAAACAGATCCACAATCCGGTCATTTCCATTTCTTGAACTCCCAACTAGTCCAGACTAGCTTCCACTGAAGATGCCCATCCTCAGTACATCTCCCCACTGCTGTCTACCTTGATAACAGCGCTATAGGTGTAATGGTATGGTCTGTGCCTCGTAATCGGAGGGTCACGGGTTCGGATCTGCCTCAAGCCACTGCGTAGCGACCTTGGACACGTTGTTCACCCACAATTGTCTGCGAACAAGGCAACGGGAAACCACCTCACTCATCTGATCCCCGGGTGGCATACAGCCAATGGACCTGCTTTCGGGCAGAGAAATCATCATCATCATCATCATCATCATATACATATGAATACATATACATCAGTATACATATGTAAGCTTATACAGTTACGTATTCTTAGTCGTTGGTAACTGAAGAATATCCTCTCCTGTCGGAACTTGTTAATAATACAATTTTATCGTCATCTCCCGTTGAATATGAACGCATTTACATCAGCTAATCTATTCTAATTACTAGTAATTAGTAATCAATTCTATAACATCACAAGGCATCACTGGATGACTCACAAGGTCTATCCACAATCAGATTCAATAAATGTAGAAAGTTATCATTGGGCCTATATATATATATATAGGGTCTGTCTAATGATCATAATATATTACACACTGCGTTGGGTTAAGGTACATCCGCTGTATGCTTAAATGTCATCTGAACCACCCTACGAACTCACCAACACTTACACCTTGCAATCTCTACGCAGGTATTTCACTCAAAACTGAGGACATGTGCACCTCTCTTCCACAAATCCTATCATCATTCTTCCTCTTCCCCTTATCTCTTTCGCTGCTCCAATTCCACAAATCACCCACCCTAGCCGTTTGACTCTGCCTACCTGACCCTAGGATCTTGACCTGGAACCGAATCTTACCCTGAGTATCAATTTTGTTTGATTGATCACCTGTAAATAAACTGGTTCCCGCGACTTCGCTTTCTTTAGACACTGTAGAAATTTAGAGTTTACTATTGCGATTACGATAAATGTTGGTGCAGACGTTAAAACTAGGATTAAATTGTTGATAGTCTAGCAGGCTGACACTTTAGAGTCTATGTCGTCATATAGTGACTAAAAGACAGTTTGGTTTTGGTTCTGTCCCTTTGCATGTTTGCTAAATATCAACCTACTGTGTTTCCGATTATATGCTCTATTCTACAACGTAGTTTAAAAGTCTGCGCTATATAAACCTTTGCGCTATATAAATAATTGATTACCTGCATGCGAATCCAGAGAAGGCATCTCCGCGATGATCCTGTTTTGAGTGACAATGTCGTGCAGTGCACTGAGTTGTCCCCATCCACTTGTTTGGGTTAGGGTTGCCCACAGATATTGTAAAGAAAAACGTCTTCGGCTATGATTAAACTCGTAAAAGTAAAAATTGTAGTAAAAATAAGAAAACTACAGAGAAGTGCTTGCGAAAAAGCATGAATCTGAAAAAAATGAGAAAAGAAACGAGAGTGAGAAGTCTAGCAAATGGGCTCAAGAGCCAGTGACACCTAATAAAACGGCTAAAGATGGTAGAATATTCAAAACTTCGTCTTAAAAAAATTTGGGAATTCTGAAATCTGTTTCAAAATTCTCGACGACTAAAAAGGTTATCGGAAAATTATAAAATTTCCAGACTTGAAAGTTGGGTCTTGAGCCCTGAATAGTTGCACTGACTAAAAATGTTATCAATTTAGTTGTTGGATCAGGGATCTTACAGGGACCCAATTTTCTGACCCATCTCACGAACTCACCAACACTTCACCTCTTGCAATTTCTGCTCAGGTCTTTCACTCAAAACTGAAAACATTCCTTTTCCACAAATCCTATCCTGGTTCTTCCTCTTCCCCTTATCTCACTCTCCGGTTCAATTCCAAACACCATCCACCGTAGCCTGCCTGACTTTTGGGTCTTGACCTGGAACCGAACCCTTCCTGAAAATGGATTTTGTTTTGACTGAGCTTCTGTGAATAAGCTGGTTCTCGTGACTTAGCTTTCGTTGGGCGCTGTAGAAATCTCGAGCTTACGATTACGATTACGACATGCGCGTGGTTTGCTTTCATAGATAGAGGCGTATTTGGTAGCGACATCTCCAAGTTCAGCAGCAACAGCGACAGCAATCGTTATCTTCCGTCGGACGCCGGTCAGCAGCTGCCAGATGGCGCTGTGAAGATGATGTATGTCAAGAAGAGACCGATGGCGCACATCTTCGGTGACCTATCGGCCATAAGCGAGGAGGATCACCAGCGATTTATCTGCCTATTCTGCGCCAAGTACACCCACATCTGCGATCCCTTCAAGGTCTGCTTTTTATAGACGTCCTGGAATCAGCGACGCGTGACCGACCGAGGAACACGGCGTCCTGTGGTACGTGTAGACTGTACGGTGCAAACGGTTCCTTTTTCAATGCAGTGTTGCCCAACTGTCTACCAATGTACACAGTCTGCGGTCTGTTCTATCTATGCACTGGTGATTTTTATTCATCTTTAATACTTGATGTGATTTTTATCTGGAGACAGTGCAAAAATTGTTCCGACTGATCATTGACGAATTCTAGACATTTCAGTTCTGTTATAACGATAACAACAATAAATATGTCCTCCTCCTCCTTGCGATAGTAAGCAATTAACCGCTATTCACAATAAGATCGCCCAGCAACACATAAAATCAGCGATATCACACATGCTACCTAGTTAATTGGTTACATTGGTAAACGTCTGAATCAAGGCGCCTCTGAGCGTGAGGATGCCCGTTCGCGATCCGGTGTTGGCTTATTGCAGAGATTTTAATCCTGGGCTAGCAAGGTCCGTACACTGGGACCTTAAATGGCGCTCGTTCAAACGGGCAGCGGTGGTGAAGGATCTCACCCGATCAATTAAATGAAAAATGAACAGGGTCGCTATAAAAAACTTGTAAATAGGCCCAATATCTTTGAGAAACTTCGCTAGGGCAAATTTTATCAAAGTACTTCTGAAAATAAAGTGCCATCTGAAACTATAAGACCTTCCCAATTGGTCGAACCTCTAGGCCCTACCATCAAGCACTGCTGCCATAGAGGCACGATTTGCTGGTTGAAGCAGTAGAATGACATGAGCTAAATGATTGGGGAGATGCCTCCCAGTGGCAGATTGTCTAGACCAGTGAGGGAAAGTGCTCCCCTTCCCCTTAGGCCGGCTAATTGCATTCTGATACCTGGGCGTGTATACCCACAATGCGTATACACGCCAATCCAGGTAGTTCATCTTTTTTCAATATTTGTTTTCGTTATGCCACTTCCTTACTCTGAACATGATCCCGACAGAAAGATGTCTAATACAGTTGATTTTTCGTTCAAAATTCTTCACCTTTAACGCTCTGTCGTAACCTGAAAAAGGCCTTTATCTAAAATGACGCTGACCTTGTCTTAATTGGATATAATTGCATATAAAGTATCATAATCCCTGGCCGATTGAACCTACAGCTATTAATTAACAGTTAAGAGCTGTATGTTCAATTAACATATGCATGAGAAACAGGCAGAGGTAACACTTACAGGTACACCCCTCTGTATATAGGACAGTTATGCTCTCGACAGATTTTTTGACTAAGTATTAATAACGACACCTTTTAAGGCACCTTTTAACCCTTTGGCTTTGTACTTCTGTAGCAACCCCCAAAGGATAAAGGGCTGAATGTAATGATCTATGACCAGGAAGCCATAGGTTGATCCCTTGATAGTTAGGGTTAGGATTTGATTATGTTACCTGCTAAACTTGGAAAGGGTAAAAGGTCAACGAAAAAGCATATAGACCAGAAAAACATGCAAAGTATAAGCGAAATTTCATTATTTCATGCACCCTCATATCTTACGCAGGTCAAAGAAATATTCAAACTTCTTAATGCAATTATAACGGGACCGAACTATAATCAGTGGCGTAATTAAATATTTCGTGCATTCCATAGGCTTACTTAAAAGTTCTTTATTTATTTATTTACTTTAATTTTGTATTTATTAAGCGTCACTGTATAATGACTAAGCATCAATTGATGGCGCTGAAGCAAATGTGAATGAAGGACTTGCGCAATATCCCTACACAGTAACCGTCCGAATGGAGGTTCGAACCCGTACTTTCCACGTTACAAGCCGAGTGCTCTACCCAATCGGCCACCGTGCCTCACCTCATTATCATAAGGGCGCTGTAGAAGTCATTCGATTAGATTAGAAAACAAACGGTTAGTCTGATCTCCATTCCATTATTAATGCTCGCGGACTTCATGTTTTGTCGATTTTGGCCTTGGTCCCCTCGCATTTGGCAGTCATGCGTGTCCATAGTTACTCCTCTATGTCTAAACCACTCTGCAAGGCGCCCCAATGCTTACGATTCGATCTCGTCGCTGCCGTTAGAGTTGAAATTCAGGAATGCTCAATATGCGTGCACACAAATGGAAACACATTCGAGTGCGTGGTTTGCGCACAATCAGATGGTCACGGTAACCACAGGCACTGGGTTGCATGTGAAAGTGTGTATGTATCAAGACATTGCTTATGTATTCATTAAGATCTATGATAGCTACAATAAGGAAGCGACAGAGAAAATGGATTAGTCACATACTGAGAAGGGACTCACTCTTGAGAACCGTCATTGAGGGCAGAATGGAGGGGAGGAAGACCTAGACAGATGCTGATGGATTGGATGATCGCGGACGGATACAGAAGGCTGAAAGAAGAAACTCATTACCGAGAGGAGTGGCGTCATCGGACGTTTGAACCTGCCTGACGGCAGAGAACCAGAAGAAGAAGAAGAATCATTAAGCGCCGCTAACTATTGACAAAACTTCAATCGATGGCGCTGAGCAGTTGTGCGTGAAGGACTTGCTCAATGTCGCTGCTCAGTAACCGTCTCAGTGGAGGAGGCTCTAACCGCACATTCCGCATTACAAAGCGAGTCCTCAAACCCTTCGGGTACCGTGTCACATTTAAAAAGTGCATTTTAAGTAACGCATAAAAGGTCTGCTCAAGACAGAATGTTAGAAGCCTGGAAGACAGAATGTTAGAAGCAATTAGGCCTATTGGTGTGTCTAAAGTAGGCCTATTGGTGTGTCTAAAGTAGGCCTGTTGGTGTGTCTAAAGTAGGCCTGTTTGTGTGTCTAAAGTGCAGGCAGTCGTGACTCGTGCACAAACCTAGATGTTCTAAAATCTGCTAAGGTTGAATCCATTACATACACGTAGTTCGTCTGGGTTGGGAACTCAACAGGCAAGGGCAAAGATGAACACGGAGACGATAGCGGCGACAATCAGACTGAAAGTCCAGGATCTTAGCGTGCTCCCGGATGAAGATATACGATCAAGCAAGCAAGCAAGTAGGTAAGTAAATAAATAAATTAGCTAATAAGTAAGTGGAGTAAGTAAGTAGATAAATAAGTAAGAAAAGTAAGTAATGCATTTGTTAACACGCCATATGTTCTTCAGCTGAGCGAGGGAATCGTGTGGCGTGGGTGGGTCGCAGCGGCCAAACAACAAAAGCAAGACGGTACAAATACGTGTTATGCTCCTTTACGAATATATCCAGCAAGATAGGTCTCTGCAGGTCCTGCTTTTTGCGCCAAACAGGATCGTTCTGCAGAATTTATCACATGATGCCGCTGTGACACTCGTTCATTCTTTAATCATGACCCCCCCCCCGGACTATTGAAACACTGTCATTGTTGTCCTGCCATAGTTTCGAATTCTCCAGCTTCATTCCGTTCTTAACTGTGCAGTCTGGGTCGTGGCCAACATGTCAGAATTCTCGCATGTTTCTAACTATGTGCAAGAGACACTGCACTGACCCGGTTGAGAATTACATTCAAGATCCTCCTCTTCGCCCGAGCATCGATGGGTGGTTCGGCCCCAGGATACATCAGGGAGCTCTGTGAGCTTGGACTGAGCTAGCGGGTCGACGAACGCTTCAGGACGTGGGTACCCGTTGATTCCACGATGTCATACAGCGATTCGGACACATAGTTCTATCTCTTACTCATCATCATCAGCATCATCATCATCAGCATCATCATCATCATCATCATCATCATCATCATCATCATCATCATCATCATCATCATCATCATCATCATCATCATCATCATCATAGAACATTCTGACATTAGCAACATTCTAACATCATCATAGAACATTCTAACATAGAAACATTCGAACATCATCATAGAACATTCTAACATTAGAAACATTCGAACATCATCATAGAACATGGTGATGACATCATAGAACATTCTGACATTAGAAACATACGAACATCATCATAGAACATTCTGACATTAGAAACATTCTAACATCATCATAGAACATTCTAACATTAGAAACATTCTAACATCATCATAAAACATTCTAACATTAGAAACATTCTAACATCATCATAGAACATTCTAACATTAGAAACATTCTAACATCATCATCATAGAACATTCTAACATTACAAAATAGCACTTTGCCTCCTCAAATAGCTCAAGAGATCTTCACCTTTTCTTGAGACACACTATTTTAGATAAACTTGCTGACCACCGTAAACTGCCATGGCTTCTGGTTTCTCTGACCTATTTGAATTTGACCCGGCTTCTCCGACGAATTTTGATTTTTATTGCAATTTTCACTTGAAACGATCATCGACTGATGTCTCGGGCATTATGATAACGGCGCTATAGAAGTCTTTAGATTAGATCTGTCAGATAGCTTCAAGCGCCTTTGTAAGGTTCTTAAAATGCGCCATACAAGTGTTCAGATATAATTATACACACAATATGTGTATGTAGCCTACGTAGCCTATTTATGTAATTATGCATGCATATGTAAATGCGTAGACCTATGTACGTAACTGCGTGTTATGAAAGTATGTAGGCCTATGTATATTTAGCTGCCGGGAGCAGGAAAAGTAACTTTCCTTAATTATCGAAACTTAGCATCTCTTACAGGTCTAGGCTGTTTAATAGGTTTAATGGCTACCAGTACACTGTGAACTATGGCCAGAGTAAAGTTGGCTCTTTACAGCCAAGGGCTTGATTTGTACGGTTACAGCTCGGCTAATGTTTGTTTGCACCGATATTAAGTTGCAATCAGTGCTGAGCTTTGAAGTGCAGGAGTCTTAGTCACGCGTTCGAGGCAGTCTGTCACATGCTGAACAGCTTGGTAAGTGGACACTATGAATCACATGATTATGCTAATTAAAAATGTATCATAAGATCGGATTATGAAATTTGATAAAAGAGATGACGAAATTGTTGTGTGCTCAGTAAAATGTATAGTCCTACGTATCCTAATAGTGTCTATATATAGTCTACACCAAATCTTTTGAAGTAAATCAGCCAGCAACATTAATAGACGCAATTCAACTAAAATTATTAATTTCAACAAGCTGTACTTCATAAAGAGGGTATTGAACTCACAATCAATTCGATTGTTGCAGTTATGGAATGGTCTAGGCCTACCACACGCCGACTTACAGCCTATATTTAACTCCCGGAGCAAATCAAATCAAATCAAATCTGCGAAAATTCTATTTTATTGCAGTAATGATATATAATTTTAATGATGATCATAAGAGTTGAGCGTATTGATTGAAAGAGAATTCCAATATCTTCAATTTCTGTAAATGTTTCTTCAGCCTTTGGAACACGGTTTAACCTCCACAGGCCTACGATGAGAGCAGCAAGTAAACTTAGGCCTATAAGAAGTAGCTCCTTAACGAATTAATCAATCTTCGTTGAACAGGCTTTTAGACTTAGGAACTATAGGCAAAAACTTACGAAAAACCATATTGAAACATTCTGTGTATACACAGTGTATACGCAAACGAATTGAAGAAGCAAGTGCATAGGCATGCATAACCCCCCCCCCCCCGCTTAAACCCGGCTGCATGCCTTCGTCTTTCCACTATCTCCACGAGCATACCGGTACCTAAACAAGACCGGCTTTTTAAATGCCGTCGTTTATGTTCCTATCTCGTTTTTACCTCCCCCTAGGCCGCTGGAGACCGGAGTTTAATTGGGACCCGCGCTTAAAAGAAGTTTTACGGTGTATACGTAGGCCCCTACTTCCATGAACACATGCTTATATGCGTAAGCTTATATATATATATATATATATATATATATATATATATATATATATATATATATATATATATATATATATATATATATATATATATATATATATATAGGCGTACATATATTTTTGTAGTAGTAAGTAATGCGTAACATCTATCGAGCCGGTGTATAATGCACAAGGCATCAACCAACGGGGGCCAAGCCACAATCAGGTCAGTATCCACGAGGTCAGTCCGCTAAGACAGAGAGGCAGCCTAAGGTGGATAAGCAATTTGAAAAAGGCACTTGTCTAAAATTGGGAATGAAATGACACAATCGACTGAGCAGAACGGACAGAGGGAGAGAGTTCCATAATCTTGGTCCAGCAACCAAAAAAAAAACATGTTCACTGAGAAAGTCTGTTCTTTTGTTTGGTACCAAACGTGAAAGACAATCTGATTACCTGGGTGATTAATTAATGATGTCTGTGGAATGAGGACTGATTTTAAGTATTGTGTTTGGCCGGAGTTCGATGTTTTATAAACTATAAGCCTCAATTTGAAATAAATCCTTGGCTAAACAGGAAACCAATGCAAAGATTCGAGCATATGGGTTATAGGGTTATACGCTCATATTTTGACGCATTAGTTACGGCTCTAGCAAAGGAGTTCTGTTCTGGAGTTTCTTACCATTTGACTTTGTGATACTAACAAGAATTCAGTTACAGTATTCAAGGCGGCTGGAGACAATGCGTTTCCAAAATACCCTTGAAGACATGGGGACATAACGCCTAATTCTGCATACGTCACGAATATACATACATGACGACTTACAAATACCATTTACATAGTCGGCTAGAGACGTAGTGTAATGTAGATTCAAAAACAACGCCCAAGTTACAAACAGCTCAACTCAACTAGTGAGTCACCCAATTTCAAAGATTTAAGCCATTCAAACTTCTTAAGTTGCCGTGGAGTGGGTTAAAGAGGAGGTTATTGGCGTCCATCAAATATTGCACCTCCTGAAAGGCATTGCAAAACAGCTGCAATGAGGAGTCACAAGACAAACTGTCAAATGAAATGTAGATCGAATATCATCAGCATAGAAATGATATCCACGGGAATGATTATCGAGCAGTGTACCTAGGGGTGCGATGTATAATTTAAACAAATGAGGACCAAGCGTGGAACCCTGCAGAACACCACGTCCATAAAACACTAGGGAGTCATTACCATTTAAATATAATGATTGAATGCATGGGCTAATACAAGTAGCAAACCAATGCAGATGGGCCAGAAACACGAAACCAGTGCTAGAGACGATAATAATAATTATCAACTTCTAATGCGCCAGTGTCTAATGCACAAGGCATCAACCGATGGCACACCAAAACCAAGCCAAAATCAGGTCGATGTAAAAGAAGAGAGCGATCCACAGTACCGATATCAGCAGACAAGTCATCCTACCCTTATCCATGGAGCACATGATATCATTAGGAACACCAATCAGGTCAGTATCCGGAAGGTCAGCCCACACTACAGGTCCGGTTTTCATTCGATAGTGGCGTTTTTGTGAAAAAAGTCCTTTGTCATTTTGATTATTTCCTAATTAATATTAGGCGTAGGGGCCTATACTAACAAAGATGATTAGATATATTCTTCGAAAATCAGCTGCGGAGTCATTCTTGTGTGTATTTTGTCAGTTTCATTCGATTTATTATTAATTTTTCTCCGCCACAGACTACAAATTCTTCAAGGGATTCTATGCTTCTTTACGTACACAAAACTCGCACTACCACGTGATTAAAATGACTATACTGTAGATACGACGCAAGCTTTCATGTTTTGACATCGCGCTACTGAATTTGCTATCACCACTTCATACGATAGGCGATTAGTTTAAGATCACGCTAGTCGCAGTAAATGAAATGCACGTTTGCCTCCATAATATTTCTATCACTTACTGATACATTCTACACTGCCATTCTTCCTCTTATCTCTCAAACATCAACCGGCTTAGCTGCCAAGAATAAGTAGAGTCGGTAGCTGCCACGCTGTTTCTCTGCCTGACTCTTGGATCTTGACCCAGAACCGAACACTTCTGCTTATCGATTTTGTTTTAGCTTAGCGCTTGTGAATAAGCTGGTCCCCGTGACGTTGCTTTCGCTGGGCGCTGTACATAGAAATCTCGGGATTACGAATACATGCGATATGAACAACTGAGCAGGTAGAATTCCTGTCTTAGCACAACCAGTCATCGTCAGAACAAGTTTACCTTCATTACATGCCTTCAATTAAAACTAGTTCTATAGACTTACGTTAATTGGCACGAGGGAATGTAAGGATTTTCGATTACAAGTTTGCTCGATGTGGGTCACGGTTAGTTTACAACTTCACTGCTAGATAGCGTTAATTAATAAGTGACGTCATTACATAGCTTCTACAAACATGCAAAGGATGTGTAATCCTGGAAGACGTCGCCATTTTAAGTGTTAGGGTTCTACGGTGTGCTATAGGAAGGTTGTAATGCTTTGTAAACTTTTGCTGGTATAATTAATTTAGTTTTTTATTGGGGCTTTGAAAACTTATTCGTGTATCGTTTTTTATTCGGTTTAGTTAGTGTAACGTTGTCTTTACCCCTTAGCGATACCGAGTAATAGAAGATTTTATGTATCCGGAAGATGTGTGCGGTCATTTTATTATCAATACAATATTGCTATTCTATATGAGTTCGCTTATTTGAACCTTAATTCTAATAGAGTGAAGATGAATGCGAAGTTTGGATTTAAGTTTTAAAAGATCTGACGTGTTTAAATGGCGAGTCTAATATAATTGTTTTTAAGAAAGCATATTAACACTCCTCTGAGTAGGCAGAGACTTTATCCAGTGTGTGTTCCGGGAACAACTTACTAGCATTTGCAACCAGCTCTGATCGCACCACGTAATTTTCCAGAAGCGGATTAGGTGTTTTAGGTTGAAATAACGCGTATTGACTTTCAAACACATCCTGAGATAATATCCTTATCGTTATGTTTCACTTTGCATTTCACAAACTTATTAGTGCGTAAATTTAATGACTTTAATAAGCAGAGATTAAAAATCTTTATATTTGGTCAAGTTTCAGCAATCATATTGCCAAATAACATATATGTAGCATGCTTCGCTTGAAAGGTTACTGTTTGGCCATTTTAAATATTCAGCTGACAGTTGTTCTCCCAAACACTTATGAATGAGAAGGCCTTATTTGAGGGTTATAAATATGGATCATTTTAAACATATTACATGTCAGGTTAGTGACACATTAACATTAAAATAGTTATTCAAAAATACAAGCATATACATACAAATGACATATTTGTTCAAAATTAATTCAAAAAATTTTTCATATCTATGCTTAACACTATCTTCAGTATTTGCTGAGATTTTATCTTTTTACCTTTAGAGGTGAATTAGAATCAAAACCCCAAAAAGATGTGGCAGGACAAGAATAATGGCTAAAAATATGTGGCAGACAAAGGATTATATTGTGCTGTATATTGTCTTCATACATACATTGTGTATTATTCCAATAAATCATACATAAAACTTAGCTAATTTGTTCAAATTTTGGTTAAATGCTGCTTCTATTTGCCTGGCATATTACTTTATCCTGCAATTCAAAATATGCTAGTTTAATTTCTTTTGAATAGGTACACCAATAATTGCTTATTTCTCAGAATCATGATTTTTAGGATCATGATGTACAGCTGACAGTATTTCCAAAACTACTTGGAACGTGTATGTAAATGATACAGAATTGATAGCCCTATTTCATTAAATAGAAATCTGAAAATTTGAGATATTTATGACTTATTTTGTGAGATCTGGTCACATTTGGTCTTACAGGTTTTCATGTTGTTTGTTTAGAGCTCAAGACGCTGCCGTGTACCTGTTTTTCAATAAGCAGAATTATATCCAAAAGTTAATAACAGGGTAAGTCAGATTTTATGCCACACCAAAAATCACCAGTGAGACTGGAGTTATGCATTTGTAATCGTAATCCTGAGATTTCTACAGCGCCCAATGAAAGCCTCGTCATGGGGACCAGCTTATTCACAGGCGCTCAGTCAAAACAGAATCGACAGGCAAAAGTGTTTGGTTCCAGGTCAAGATCCAAGAGTCAGACGGAGATACAGCATGGCAGCTACGGTATGTGATGTTTGGGATTGGAGGGGAAAGAGGGATAAGGGGATTTCAGTTCAGTCACCTCTGCTCAATTTCTGGTGCTCAATCCTCCAATTATGCCACCTCTGTACATTGAAAAAATGTCTGCTGAATATGTCTGTCATGTTCCTTGCCTGGCGTGTAGTCGTCTCAGCATGTGCGTCCATTGGTGCCCTCTGGTGTTCACTGATGGTAGCTGGAGGTGCGCCATTGGCGGGAAATCTGGATACTCACATGATGTGATAGAGTGCCAGACAGATTCACCAGGGATTGTTGAGGGATTGTCAGGCTCGTTAAATAAGGGGAAAGTGACTCTTTGGGTTAGACCAAGAGAGAGACAGCCAAACTGTGAGGCAATGTTTGACTTTGCTGAACTCCTGCTGAACTTTATTTTCTGTCTAAATTACGTCTCAGTTAAATAATAAAACACTTCTGTTCCTTGAGACTTGGCATCGTGACAATGTTAAGTTGTTAAGTTTTGCTATGAATAAATATATCATAGTTGCACAAGAAGGAAGTGAAACAGTGCAGAGAGAAACCCTTCTTCCACAGTCACCAACTGAAAGTAATAGGGGAACCAAATGCAAGTTAAATGCAAATGCATGTGTCTATTCTGTATTTTTGAGAATGGCCAGTGTTTATGTATGTTTTGTATGTTTTTGGAATTTTTTTCTCTTGCATATGCATATTTTGTGTATATGTATAGGTGTAATTTTTACTCTTCTCATGGCATTTGTCTTGAGTTTTTTTCTAAAATGTTAATCTTGTATTTTGCATTGACTGGGGCAGCTTTGTTAAAGTCACCAGAGCTTGTAAAAAAGTTTATCAGTGGTCATGCTGTTACAAAAGGCACAATTAGCATTTGGAAACTATGGGAGGAAAGGCCTCTGAGAAGAGCTTAATGACAGGGAAATGCATTCCAGTGGCTGGTGGCATGAAGCAGTGAGGGTGGTGTTTCCCCTTCGTTTCCTAAGAAGTGCGCGCTGCTGTTACATACAACTTGGTTTGTTGAATTGTGTCTTTTGTCTTTGTAGATTGTTGTGAATTTACAAAATAACATGCAGACCATAAAATGTGTAGTTGTTGGCGATGGTGCCGTTGGTAAAACATGCTTACTGATATCTTACACTACCAACAAATTCCCGTCTGAGTATGTGCCAACCGTAAGTATGGCTGATAATCTGTCACAAATCTAAAGTTGCTTCTTTCTTCTTAGCTAAAGCAGAACCTCTTTACAACTACTGGTACTGCTGGAAGGCATACATTCTCTATAATTTAACAAGCGCTGTGTTATAACTCTGAATTGAGGGCTGGATGAACTCCAACAACCATCAGGGTTGTAGCTTGCGGGCCATATGTTGGACAACCCAGGCCTAGAGCCATGTTGTTCCAGTCTTGTGAATTATGGTAGTTAATTCTACTGGTTCATGTGACTCATGAACTATGTTGTGTGTTGCCTGTGTGTGACAGAGAACTTGATATTTTGTCTGTGGTCTTTTGGAACCTTCTCTTGTTTGTGTATTTAGGTTTTAATCATGTACACATACCCACTTTTATTTAAGTGGATTCTTCTGCCACCGTTTGCATACAATTAAATATGTCTGGTTTGCTATTAGCAGTGACTAATTTGATTGGCAGTGACTGTAAGTCGATACTTTGATGAGGTGCTGTATAAACTTTACATTACACAGTTCTAGTGTAAGTTGGCTGGTGCTGTTGTAGGTGTTTGATAACTATGCAGTGACAGTGATGATAGGAGGTGAACCATATACCCTGGGGCTGTTTGATACTGCTGGTCAAGAGGACTACGACAGACTGAGGCCTCTGAGCTATCCACAGACGGATGTCTTTCTTGTTTGCTTCTCTGTAATATCTCCTTCTTCTTTTGAAAACGTCAAGGAGAAGGTAAGACGTGTATGGTTGACCTGTGACATGTATGGATGACCATGCACATGAATGAATGATGCATGGATGGCAAAAAGACGTGCATGGATGAACGATGACGTGCATGATCGAACAATGAGGTTCTGGATGTTAGGACAACCCTTTACTATTGTTCTGTTTCTCAGATTCATGAAAATGCCTTTATTTAGTGATTTTTTCAGTAGAATCTCTTAGGTTGTGCAGTGACATTACATTATTAACTAATTTTTTTTAAACACAGTTTAGTACCTGTCTGAAAGCTGTTTATCATTCAGGTCGAATGTTCAGTTCTTCTGAATTCAGAGGGTGCTGACAAAATATGTCCAGAAAAGTTTGAGTAGAGTTGCTGGCTGGGAAGTTTTCCAAGATGCCCACATTTACACTGAATTTAAGTCATGTTGTATTCTAGAACTGCTCTCCTGCCTTTTTAATAGTAGAGCTTTTGTTCCTGTTTGTAAACAGAAAGATGCAAGAAAAAGCTGAGGAGTGGGTTGTGGTCTCTTCCACCTGTCTGTTTGCATGTTTAAATGGGAATTCTTCTGCAACTATTAGGGTTAAAAGATATTTTAAAATGCTCGTTCTTCTTTGCAACACTTTGTAACAATTATAATTACAACTATAATTAATCTGTCACATGCTGGAACTAATTTGTGACATCAGGATTAAAGACAATTTTATATGCCTTTTTCTGACATACTCAGCTTTATAACCGTATGTTTACATCTGCAGTTTGGTTGTGGTAAAATAACAGAGAATAATATTACACATATAATAATAATAACTATAGTTATATGTACAGTGTGGACCCGATAATGTGAAGTCAGGGGACAAGCCATCGAAACGGCTGCTTGTAAAATGGGATGATGCTGAAATACCCGAAAATATTCTTTAACTAAACCCATCACAGTACAGTGGGCCTTCACTTTGTATCATTTAAAAAAATTGAAAATACTTGTAGTTTGTGATCTGATTTTTAAAAAACCACACAATGCAAAATACAAAAACTTGATAACCTTGTTAAACCTTTAATATTAAATTTAAATTTAACTGGAAAATAGTGTACATGTGGAATGTTTTGAAAATTGATTAGCACATACACTACACCATCTAGAATATGATTCAACATAATGTCTACAGAGTTTATGTTCCAAGAGCCATGCCTTGATTAAGGTTAGGTTCATCTATTTGAGATGGAGGTTTTACATGAAGTATGCTATTTTCTTCTATTCTTCTCTCGGTTCTATTTTTCTTGACAAAATTGGTCATATTCTTTCTAATTGCAAGCAGTGAACATAGACCATGACCTAAACAAAGATTACTAAATTACAGTGAAACACAGGACATAGTTGAGGTCTTTTCTTCTTAAACCACTATTTGTATGTGTGACTTGTGACAGCATTCTGTTTAAGTAATGTCTTCCATTATCTTGTTGTCACACAGTCCTAGCCAGTGACAGATGCAGTCAGTTATTCAATACAGTGTCAAGGACAGTTCTTTGTTATTTGCCTTGACTACTTGTAACAGAAATTGTTTCTCTTCTTTGTCATTAGTGACGTGTATTGTAGTCCTCAGTGTCACCCCATACACAGCAGTGTCATTTAGAATGCGTAATTTCCTGATCCGCTCTGTCACTCGTTGGTAATCGTAGTATGTGTAATTTCTTGATCTGCTCTGTCACTCATTGATAATCGTAATTTCTCACTCAGTGTATCCAGTGGCTGGGACAGAAATGACTCTCCAGTCTTCAAGTGGGGGAGAAAATTTGCAGTTTGCTTTGTTCCAAAGTTACCTGGGCTTGCGCCTTTCTTGTGATCTCATATTCTGTTCTCATGGCTCGGTGACCGTACGCGCCACAGTCTTCTTCTGTGCTGCAGAAACTTGGTCAGAGAGCAGAACCAGGCCCACAAGCTCTTCAAACAGGTAACACAAATGGTGTTCCAGGATTTTCCTTGCAGCACTGCTGATCTCAAAATCAGCAATTTTGGTATTTTCCAAGATCAGTCCACAGCATAAGATCTTCTCCCAGGGCTTCAGTGGTTCTGCAGAAGCATGGGTAAACTTGTGAGCATGTAAACACATCCTCCATGCTGTGTATATAATGTTAGCAGTTTTACCATTCTGCATTTTATATTTTATTATGTACGTTATTAATATTTGTATTTAAAATTTATCAGTGGGTGCCAGAAATCAGCCATCATTGCCAGCGCACTCCTTTTTTGTTGGTTGGAACCCAAGTTGATCTACGAGACAATGCTGCTACGATAGAAAAACTTGCTAAAAATCGACAGAAACCAATCACAATTGAAATGGGTGAGAAGTTGGCAAAGGAACTCAAGGCTGTGAAGTATGTGGAGTGCTCTGCCCTTACTCAGGTCAGCACAGTGTTTTTTCCACTTTTCTTGCATTTTTGGTGAATCAATTATCACTGTATCCATGGGCAACTTTCTTGACTAATGGTTGATTAATTTAACCAATTATGAATTTGTTGGTTGCTCGTGTGAAGAGCTGTAGATGCAATCTTTTTCCAAAGCGCTCATTGTCATAATGCATACTTGGTCAAAGATCACAAAAGGTTTTACAGTTTAATAACCAAACACAGCTTGTTTCCTCTTGCATGAAGGATTTTAAATAAAATTAAAAAAGAATAATTATGGAGGTTGGTCTGTTGCTTTCTAATTTCAATCAATGATATATATTCAGTTTGTAATAGTCATTACTGCCAGACTTTCTTGCAGTGAGTGAAGTGCTGTAACAAACTGAGATGTGCTGGATTTACATCACACTTCCCAGAGATGTTATCATAAGTCACTGTGTAAGGTCTATTGCTGGTAAGAATGTGAATTGGTTCAGCAGTGCATGAAGCCGCTCTGATATTGATTCACCTTTGTGTGCAATTGCTTGTTAGAGCTTCTCCAACAACCCTGTTGTTACTATAAATACATTCATAATAATGCTGTGTTTTCACTGCATTTTGTGATTATTGACGTCTGTTTAGTTATGGACTTTTTGGTGTAATTTTAAATATGCTTGAAAGGTCGTATTTGTTTGACAGATTTTCGAGTTTTGGTTTGCTGTTTCTCTTGCAGAAAGGCCTAAAGAATGTTTTTGATGAGGCCATCCTGGCCGCTCTGGAACCTCCGGAACAGAAGAAGACCAAGAAGTGCATTGTCCTCTGAGAAACATTCAGTTACACGGTCTGAATTGCCGAATGCCACATGCTATGAACATGAACGTCATCTTGGGTCAAATTTTTTGCTTAAATTTTGTCAGAGTGTCAAAGTTGTTTGGTTATCTTGTAAAATCATGGTCATTTATCTGGGATTTTAAAATTATGCATTTGAGGGAACGAACAGTTTATGGAACTTGCCAATCTTTATAATTATTTAACATGAGACTGTTCTGTAGGTTCTGAATCTTGATGACTTTATATATTAAAAATTTAATTTGCGTATGCTTTTGTATGACTTAGAAAACTGATATTGTGAAGTTTATTTGGTAGGCTTTCATCTTCCTAGCTAACCTGCATTTCTTATATTCCTGACTTTCTGTTTAGCCTCGAAAGTCAGCTTTGTATTTGTTTTCTCTGGCTTTCTTCAGGGTGTGCTGGTCAGAGATGCTTAACACTTTGTCTCTTCAGAGTTTCATTTTACCAGTTGATCAACATTACCAGAATTTTTGTGGAACAGTTTATCTGAAACAGTGATCTCTGCTCTGCCACAACTCCGTAGACGTCATACTAAGTTCAGATTCCACAGTGTACTTTTCATGTAGTCTTGCTCTGTAGGAAGATGTTCACAGTGTAACGCATACCGGTATTATGCAAGCATTATACCTTTTGGTGTTTGCGCATATATGTATAATATGTTTTACAGTAAACCGTCGTAAAAAACCCTCTACATATTTAGGATATATTACTGAGGCATTTTCCATTATTTAAGGAACAGTAACCAGAGTTTAAATACTATAAACAGTACATATAAATAGAGATGGTTTATCGGTATAATACTGTGTGTATTATCTGCATATTTATTTCTGTAAACTTTCAGAATGCATACATGAGTGTGTGATTGAGTATTATAAAATTATGTAGGAATTCTAACCTTATAGTGCATGTTATTTTAGCCTAGTTGGATGAAATCTGATATTGAATCAGCCAAAATTTGAATTAGTCTGCACTTCACGCATCGTGAGTACCTAAAGTAAATAAGGAAGTGGTAAGCAAGTTCCAGTTAAGTAACTAACCACTCACTCCCGGATACTCTTCAGTTTGTTATTATTCTTATAGCTGTACGTTATTCCTGATTTGCAGCTCTTAATATGGGTTGTGCGAGACATGTAGTTTATTGTGGTGTTACACAGATCGTGTTGAAAGGCATTTTGATGTTCAATTTAAATGTCAATTTAATTCAATATATACATATTGCATTGTGCTGCTGTTCAGTGTTGTGGTGATACTTAAACTTCTGCACCGTATCACATTGCCTGGATATCATGCAGCCTTCTGCCTAGATATGCAGCCTTCTTGCAGATAAACTAAGCTGTGTTCAAGAACTGCCACTGAAAATTATCGTTGTAATCTGTGTTAGATCTACAAAGATGTCGAAGGATGGCTATACTTAACTTTGCCAAATTTGCCTGGAGGGGGTTTGAAAAGCAGACGAAAGTCTTTTAGTTTCCGAAATTTTTTATGAATTGTTTAGTTTCCAGATTTATCATAAGTTTTTTACTGGTTGAGTTTGGTATAAAACCTTTGCTTAAAAATAGTTTCCAACTCAGTGAAATAATTAAACGAAATAATTAAACGAGGGCTTGGCAGGACTGACCCCTGGATCTTCCTTTGGCAGTACCTGGTGTCGGCATGATGACTTTAGTTTTGAATTTTAGGTCATTTTGTTCAATTAAAAGAGATCTACAGCTGTGTGGAGAAATTAACCAGGAATTTCTGCATCATCATCATCAAGATCCATGGGCAGAAAGCCTGTAGGTGTCCAATGCACATGTCATCATCCGTCCACTCTCTGTTAGGCCTTCCTCATCTCCCTTTTCCATCCATGGTGCCCATCATTATACGTTTTAATTTTCTGCTGTTCATTCTACATATATGTCCGAATAAACCCAGTTTTCATCTCATTATTGTTTGTATTAGGTCTTCCCTGGTCTTTTATGAACCTCCACATTTGTCACCTTAAAATTTCTTCAACAGTTAATAGAATGCACTAAGTCCATGTTAAGCAGCAATGTTCCTGAAGCGTTTCAAGTACTGCAGAATTTTCTGGTTTGACCTGGTCATACCTTGTGTGTAACCGTTGTCCAACTTTTCTTCAGGCATTGTTATATGACTCAGCATTTCTCATATGTCTCTTAAACGTATATTGAGCTCCAGTATGGAAAGTCTAAATGGCCTGTGCAGCTGCCACATTGGGTGGTGGATATCCCAAGATACTTGGTTTGGAAGAACATCAAGGGCGTTTGTGCATGTCACTGGTTTGTACTTAACGGATATAATTGGACTAATCAGATTGATGTGATTATTCAGTTATCATTCACTCTTGCTAACTCGTCAGCTGGAGTCACCCAAATGATAATTTGAATGGTACAAAGAGGCACATAATTGGATTATTAGCCAGTGAATTTTGGCTACTGTTGTACGAGGCAGACGTAACGTTTAAAACATTCTTCTGTTACCAGGGCCACGTATAGCACGAGCATCACACTGTGTCATGAAGTTAAGTAGTATGCCTTGAACACAGTTCAGCAAGTTGTTCTGTGTTGTTTCATGTTTGATGTTTCACTAAATGAATCTGTTGATTTGCAACCCAAGATGTTTATTGTGTGATTCTTAATGTACGATGTAGTGTAAGTGAATTCTTGTTGGAATTTGGTTAACAAACTTCTTACTGCTCCAAAAATCATAGTAATTGGAAATTTGTGTGGCATTGTTTCTAGTTAAACTAATCGTAGGCACTCACTATGAAAACGTAACAATGTTAAATGTCGTTAAGAAGAGGACGTTCAATGTATAGGAAGCAGTGCTCAGAAGAGTCACAAGTTGTGGGCTTCCGGATGCTCGGAGCCCAACCAACTGAATCTCCCCAAAGAGTAGATATGTTGAAAGCACAAAGAGTACAAGTGGAGTACAAATAAGAAGCTTCTAGCTCTTATAAGAAGACCCTGATTCTTGTTAGCTGTAACTAGTTTCATTATTGCTAAGTTTTAGTTTGGATGAGGGGATGCGCATTACTGCAGTGGTTAGTATGCTGAACCATGAACCCAGATAGGTCAGGGATTATAATTTCCATTCGCAAAGAAGGAAGTTTTAAGATTTCGGTTCCACTTGTGCCTCTAGTGAACATGGCTATAAAATAAACACTTTGACTGTACAGTGTACACTGTCTGGGAAGATCACTGAATGAGGGAGGTGATTCGCCGCATGAACTCGTGCACTGAAACTAAAAAATTAAGACGCTAACACTTCATACTCATGGCTGACCAAGGGTTAACTTTAAAATGGGACTGTGCTTCTTGATTTTGATTTAATTTTTGTTTTAAAATACGAGAAGTTGAGAGAAGCGTAAAAAGACTTGGACTACTGTAACATAAATATTATGTTGAAAATGAACAGATTACAAACGTTTGCAACAGTTTCACTCAAAGTGACCATCGATTGATGCCTGGTGCGTTATGATTATGGTATGATTATGGTATGATGCAAGTCATTAGGTCAAAATTGACAAATGAGGCAGTAAGTAAGAAAAGAAATTGAAAGGGATGGTGTTATGGAGATTTTATTGCATTTATTTATTTATTTTAAGTATTTATTTATGCACCTAAAGATCTGAATCTGAGGCACAAATGAATCTTTGCTGGGACCAAAATAATTTATTTGCACCCATCACTGTCAGATGGTAGGTAAGCTTCAGGTGTAACTTAAATATCCGAAATTGTTGAGCAGCACGCTGAAGTTGCGTTAGCTGTGATAGCTTATTTATCAGTGTTTGATCGAACCAAGTGGGCAAGTAAATAGAGCCAGGTGGCTTTGAGAACAGGTCCTGGTTTAGCATTTTGTTTTCATTTTGCACAGCTCTGGCTCTTATAACTATACAAAGCAGTCGAGCATTGTCGGGTTAGTGACCTGTTTTGTTACAATACCGTGCTTCATTAAACATATTCATTTGGAACGAGTGGCATAACTGGTCAGAATGGTAACCGTAAACTCGAGATTTCTACAGTGCCCAATGAAAGCTAAGTTGCAGGAACCAGCTTATTCATAGGCGCTCAGTCAAAACAAAATTGATAGTCTAGAAGGGTTCAGTTCTAAGTCAACAGTCAGACGGTAGCGGTGGGTGGTTGGAATCGGATCTGCAGGATAGATCTGGGTAGAAGAGGAATGGGGATAGGATCTCTGGAAGAGGAGTGTTACTATGAAGGTTCTTGGGAGGTTCTCCGAGAAAAGAGGTCCTCAGATGCCTAGCACATGGACGGGTCTTGTGCCACTATCTCTGTGATTGCGAAATTGATAGTCAAAAATTGAGCCGTCTTACTAGACCTAATGTGATAATTATTTATTGTAATTAAACATTCCACAGATACGGTGTCAATAAATGGCATACATTAATTTTTATGTAGGCCTAACTACAGAAGGCGCACTGTTTTTAGTCTTGTGTGAAGACCTGCGCAGAAATGGCAACAAGCGAAGCGTTGGTGAGTTCGTAGGACGGGTCCAGTACATGTCGCAACTCCTTATTCCTAAAGCGACGTATAAAATTTAACTGGACTACTAAAGAGCACGTTCCTGAATTTCTTCAAAAATTTTCCGCTCACTTCTAATTTACTGTTCATAAATTCTAACAGCCTGGCTGCGGCGCCAAATTCGTTGCGCCCGGTCACGTGTTACCTCTTAATGTATCGAGCAAATCAAGCTCCGCCTATTTGACATGCTCTTTCTCACAATGGCCAATAGGCATTGTGCTTGGTACAATAAATCCGCCTCCTGTCAATCAACGGATTGTGACCTCGATTCTGTGAGCTTAGTTTACCAATTGATCACGTGGCGAGTGCATGAGCAGTGTTTACGAAAGGGACTGCGTGTTTATGCGATTAATTGGTTAATTTCTGTAATTGATTGCTTTAGTTGTACTGGTCAAACCGATGATCAGATGAAGAATAGTTCAACCAATTCAACGCGGTGATTCGCTTGCGGAGAAGAGGATGCCACAGCATTCAGAATCGGCGTGCATCCATCTGCTTGCGGGCGGGTAAAAGATGTCTGCTAAATAGGGAACGTTTATAAATTTTTTGAAGCCCTTAAGTGATTGAGTTTAATACCCTAAGTCCTTTATTTATTTATTTATTTATTATTTTATTTATTAAAGCACTTGTAACGCGCGCAATGTCAGTACACCTGAATCTGAGGCGCGGATGTATGTACGCTAGGGGCCAAGATGGAATCATGCAACAGCCAGGATGAAGTAACAAGTCTTAACAAGTGATTTGAAAGTTTGCAAGTCGGGCATTTTGTGGTAGGCGATTACAAATGTGAGGAACACAGCAGTGAAAGGCACGTGATCCTAAAAATTGTCCTGAACCTAGGTTTAACAATCCAGTATCAGAAGAACGCAAGAATCTGGGAGGGCGATATGGAGTCAGCAAAGTATTAAGATATGATGGAAGGCCAGTGTTCTGGGCCTTAAAGGTCAGCATGCAATTTTAAACTTAATATGCCACTCAACAAGAAACCAGTGAAGTTCACGAAGGCGATCTAATGCATTTGATGAAGAAGAACATGTAACAACCCTAGAAAGAGAGTTTTGAACCCTCTGGAGCCTTTTTACATTAAAAGAGGATATACCGTATAACACTGCATTTGCAAAGTCTAATCGAGAACTAACAAGTGCACATGCCACTATTTTAGCAATGTCATTAGTCAGAGAATGTCTGATGTGACGAAATGCCTTGATGTGGTAGAAACAAGACCTGCAAATCAAAGATACATGTGAAGTCATAGTGAGCGAGCGAGTTGTCAAGGGTGACACTGAGAATTTTGATTTTGTCTGATAGTTGGATTTTGGTTCCCGCAAGGTCCATAGATGAATGCAAAGTGAAAGACTGCATATGTTGGTGAGTTGTGAAAAGAATTGCCCCTGACTTATCTGGATTGATTGTAAGATCGTTAAAGCAGAACCAAGTGTGAAGAGAGGACAAACAGTGTTCCAGTTCAGTTTTAGGTGAAGGATCTGTTGCAGAAAGAGCAACGTAGGGTTGAGTATCATCAGCATATTGCTGGAGCAATGTATTATGCATGCATGCTATTTGACAAATGGGCGAAATAAAAATAGAAAATAGGAGAGGTCCAAGGACAGAACCCTGAGGTACACCTGAACGACAGGCAATAGGATCAGAGTGAGATGAATTTATTGCCACTCCTTGTGTTATTGCTACATGTTACAGTATAAACGTACTTTAAGATGTTGCGTTTGAATATGATATAAAGCTGGTGGCATGTCGTCTGGATACTTCTCGTTTCAGTAATCAAACCTGCAGCTAGTGGTGTTGGTTTGGCATGACCCTGGAGGTCACCCAATGACGAATAGCTGAAGTGGGACACGTGGCTTAGTTCTACCGATAGGAAAGTCTCGACTGATGTTGTCCATAACGTAAGGGTGCAATACTGGTATGCAGTTACAGGATATGGCAGCGGCTTGAGTATACTGATTTATGCTGCTGCTGATTTTGCATCCTGAATTGCTGTTTTATACAGCCTTAAAATTACCACAGCCGTTTACCCATGTTCTTTTGATTTAACACGACCAGTGCTTTGGTTAACAGCAGACCTTTGGTGTGATTGACTCATTGTTAACATTATATCTGGCTCTCAGTAGCCTAGAACCATGGCGCCAAAGGCGCTGATGCTGAC
Source organism: Norana najaformis (assembly GCA_964023275.1). Classification (NCBI taxonomy): domain Eukaryota; kingdom Metazoa; phylum Annelida; class Clitellata; order Crassiclitellata; family Hormogastridae; genus Norana; species Norana najaformis. Next base: position 56,206,360 of record OZ029913.1, on the reverse strand, counting down.
ACAAGTTTTGGCTGTGTGACACCGAGGAAGGAGCATGCTCACAACTTTTTTGAGCAACGGAGATATCTGCCTATGCCACTGAACAAACGTTAATACTATAAAAAATAATTAAGTGATATATGCTCTGCTATTAAGTCACAAATTTTGCAAGTGATGAAATATTTTTGTAAATATACGGCTCGTGAAGAGTAAAAATATACGGCTCGTGAAGAGTAAAAGTTTCCTATTCGGGTGTACAGAGGATTCTATAGAAATTATAAATAAATGAAATTTATAAATAAAGAAAATGCTGCAATGTCTAGCGGACCGCCCATGAGTCTCACTTTTCGATTATATCGGATATAATGTATAATTTTATCCACCTTAGATCTGTACTTGGATAAGGTTGGCTTGCACAACTTTTAAGCACTTCCTGGGCCACTGCTTGCACTTGACCCTTTGCTTTGCTTTCACTTTTGTAGACCAAAGTCTGTGAACAATAAGGGCCTCACATCCAGGATTATATTTAATTTTAAGATGTGTTGTCAATGTTGTTTATTAGTTTGATGTAGATTTTGTAAGGTTGTTAAAAGTAATCATTATTTTTAAATTTTTCAGTCAGCGATACTGCTGTTGGCATGGCCCGAAGTTCATGGAGTATTGAAATGATGTGTCAGTATGACAGTAGCAGTCAGTGGGCTTTGTTATAGGTTCTAAGGCGTAATGATGACATAGTTCTTGGATTTGTGACTAGACACTTGGTGCTCACTCAGGCTGCCATCCTTTGTAATACATAACTTTGTAAAGGGAAGAGTTACAATATGTTTTTAGACTTGGAGGAACTCTTGGAGCCGTCATAACATGTCCCTTGGAAGTTGTCAAGACGCGACTCCAGTCGTCGTCGTACTTGGTTTCGTTTGCTGCCGAGGGTGGTGCCAAGCAAAACAACTCATCCATGACGACAAAGGGTAGTTCATCTGTAGAGATGTCAGGTCTCTCTCCTCAGTCACAGGGCATTGCGTGGCGGCCAGGAAAGCCATACAGCCTCCTCCACTGTCTCAAGTAAGATTTGCTATAATGTGCTGGTCATTGTTGAGGTGGTGGTGGTTGTAGTGGTGATTGTGGTCATGGTGATGGTGGTCATGGTCATAGTGGTCAGGGTGGTGGAGGTGGTGGTGGGTGAAGGCTAGGGTGGTGAGGAAGTGGTGTTGAGGCGTTGTAATTCTCTATGACCGATACTTCTGAACTCTGTTCAGTTTTCCAGTTTTTTGTGCTTTCCTGTAAGCATACAGAATAGAGGGGATTATGAAGGTAACCAGCTAGTCTAATCTGAAAACTTCCATCTAAGTTAAACCTGTAGGCTGGCTGTAATCTGAGGTCATTTAGGCCAACATTTAGCAATGTAGAAAAGTCTTTTTCCTTTTGGAAACAGACTGGAAGTTATCCTTCAGCACTGAATGGTTAAACATTTAGCATTCTCATTTTGTTCTAACTAGTAGGCTAACAATATGAGTTCTTAAATAATTCATTACAGTTTGACTTTTTCTGTCTGTATTTTTTATCTCTTTGCCAGGCACATCATTGTAACAGAGGGACCAGGAGCTCTTATGAAGGGTCTCGGTCCCAATCTAGTCGGAGTGGCACCTTCCAGGTTAGAATGAATTGACACTAAGAACTTGTTATGTAGCACGTTGTTAGTGTTAATACTCTTATTATTTTGGTGGTGGTGGTCAGAGACTTTGCATTGAAAAACAAGTTTTTCCTGTTAATTAGTTAATTGTTTTTGCATTTCAGAGCCATTTATTTCTTCACATATGCTGAATCAAAACAATTTTTCAACACTGTTCTTCCACCTGAAACGTCACTTGTTCACCTGTTTTCGGCTGCTTGTGCCGGTACGTTTGCTTTGTGAGTTGGAAACGTTCATGAAATCGCAGGAGTAGAATGTTTCAGTTTGGCATTTACCACATTTAATGGCATTAGTTCAAGAGTCATGATATAGGTATTTGAGAAGTATTTATGTAAAATCATTGGTTTAGGTACTTGTTTGAAAATTTTGGACTAGAATCATGCTGTGAGTGGTGACCAACAGTTTTCATATATATGTATGTATGTATTGCATTTATTATGCACACAAGGTCAGTAAATCTGAATCTGAGGCGTGAAGCAATTGTGAGTAAAGGACTTTCTCAAGGTCCCTACACAGCAGCCGTCTAAGGGGAGGCTTGAACCTGTGCTCTCTGTGTTACCAGCCGAGCGCTGTGTCTAATCGGCTACCATGCCCTACAATGTAATTACATGTTTATGTTGTGCCTCATCAAGGAACAGCGCGGCTAATGCTGTGCTAAATTTAAGTAATAGGCAGCTGGTAGGGAATTGTTTCCAATTGCTTGTTTAGGAATTCCAAAAAAGTGCATATTCCAAATGATGAATCAGGTTTCACTTTCGTTGTTATTCTAAAATCCATTTAGGCTGTTTTGAAAGAAAATTTTTCATTTGTTATTCAGGACGGATTTTGCTTTGGACTCAAGTAACCATTGAAATAAACTTTTTTTCTGATTTGATTTATAGGGTTTTCTTCCTGTACTGTGACGAATCCAGTATGGTTCATCAAAACCAGATTGCAATTGGATCGCGAGTGAGTCAGATAATAAGAATCATTACTTACCAGTGCTGTTTGTACTGTTTTTATGCGGTCTTTGAGAGCCAAAACCACTGCAACCACTTGTTAACGGGGCTGCTATTGTACTTCCTGAGGTTTACATTTTAGTTGCACATCTTTTATGCTGCTTTTTCACTAGGCTGATGTATACAACACATGTAACTAAACAAATTTTATCCTTAAAACTGGTCCTTAAAAGTAAGTTTGAGCAACAGGAAATTATCAGCCCAAATTGGACCAGTATGCATTATGCTTTACTATTTACTATTATGGGCAACAAACACTGAATTGTAATTTGTATTTTGTTACCAAGTGTAAATCCATTTGATATAATTTTATGCTAAATTTTCTGCTTTTATAGCAATATTGGTGCAGTTTCATCTGTTTTGATGCATTTTATAACATGTTCAAGGTTATTGGTAATCACAGTGGGACTTAATAAACGTTGGAGCATGTCATTCGTTTCCAGTTATTGATTTCAGGAATAAGATCAGAAACTGGAAACTGTGACCAGAACTTTGTAATCAGCAGTGATAAAAACATGAATTCTTGTACTTTTAACTAAGGTTATAGCTTTTTTGTGACAGAGTAAGTCTAAGTTATATAATATGGCATAATAGTTAAGAAGACAAAGAATACGATCTTTCAGTGTGTTGAAGCTGACGCCAGTGGCCAACGCAGTCAAGTGGCAGTGGCAAGTTTTCTGCAGTTTTACTGATAACCATAAAACTGCTGTATGGCATATTCTGTTGCTACTGGAATATTCTGCTGCTGTAGTTTAAACATACCTCACTTCCTCCCCTCAGAGGTTGGATGAAAAAATCAGCCGAACAAGCAATAATCCAACTTGGTTATGATGAAATTATTCAAGTGGCTCAATCATTGGCATGCTCCCAGTCTTTATTGTTATAGAAAGACCTGTGTCTGGTTACCTTGTATGTGGTTATGTATATTCGTATATTCACACGATGATGTACACTAACTGGTATTTCTTTCCCAGGCGTCATGGAAGTGGCCTGACAGTTTCACAGTGCATACGAGACACATTCCGAGTTCACGGGGTTCGAGGATTTTACAGAGGAATTACAGCTTCCTATTATGGAATAACGGAGACAATGGTGCACTTTGTGATCTATGAAGCGATCAAGTCAAAGTTTTTTGGATTAAACCCTCATTCGATTGCACCAAATGAAGAACGAACATACACGGATTTGTTGCGTTTCATGGTAGCTGGTGGAATTTCGAAAACAATTGCCACTTGTATAGCCTATCCACATGGTCAGTTGTTAAGCACACTGCAGTGCGTGATTGAAAATTCAGATTGTACAACATTTTCAGAATACTGAAACGTTGATTGAAATACTGATTTTGATTTTAAAAAGCTTAAGTGTGGAATGAGGTCCAAAAAGTTAAATGTAAATATCAAAAATTTCTCAGCACCACACAGAAGCTACATTAGGGAGACCAGCTTATTCACTGGTGCTAAGTCATATCAAGTGTACAAGAGTCACGTTGTTGGGTCATGTGGTGCTGTGCAGCATCTGGAGGGTTCAGGCTTAAAGTAAGTAAATTGGTCGAGCACTTGCTTTAAAAAGGAAGTGTGCAGGTTTTAAGCGTCTCCAGAAACTGTCGCCTTATAATTACCTTCACTGTGTCCTGACTCCTTAGTGTCGTCAGTTGGTGCATTGTCTTTAGATAACTGCTGTATATATATATCATACATATAATAAAAATAAAATAGCTTCTGTAGTAGTATTATCTTGTTGTGTAAGGTGTGATTTGTAGTGGGAAGGGGTAACTTAGCGTTAGTGGTTTGTACCATTACCCAAAAAACTAGGGTGCATTTACAGTTACAATGAAATTTTTTGATCCTTTGTTAAGCCCTGAGCTCACATGGTTTGGGCGCAAGTCCAGCTCTGTGCAGGAGGAATTGCAATGGTTGCCGATGTACAAACGCTTTGAGTTTAAGATTTTAACCCCTATGCATAATTGCCTTGCAGCTTGTGCTTCATCTTATCTCAGAGTGTTATGTAGCTCGGTTTCGACCACACCTGGTCATAGATCCCTTTGATTTGAGCACAGAGTGATCTGGTTCTTCCACTGGCTTCAACTTCCGTGTGCAGCATGAAAGCTTCATTGTGGTTGGTCCAGCTTTCTGGAATAGGTTGTCTAGCAACCTGTGACATGAGCTCCTCCTTGGCATTTCTTTACCTCTATTCTGTAAGCTCTTGAAAACCATTTTGTTCGATTTTGATTTTCTGTCGTTAGGTCAGGAGCGTCTAAGTCTCTATGGAAGAGGTGCTATATAAATCTGTAATCATAGTTACAAATGGGACAAATAACAAGATCTTGGACTCTGGGTCAGAGAATGCAATCGAGTTGCTGTTTACTTTTAGGCTGGTACTGGGACTAAATTGTAATTTTTGGTTACTGAGGCATTACAATCACCTTTCCCGCCTAGCACAGATTAGTGATTGTTAGATCGCAGAGCAAGTACCAGACTGACAAGATAACCACATCCCTGATGTTATTGAAAATAAGTATATGCTGGCTGAAATACTATAAGGGTAGCTTTTTGAAATGAAGGCTTACTTTTGACACGAATTTTGACCTTGTTTCTTATCAGAGGTTGCTCGCACAAGACTTCGTGAAGAAGGCACAAAGTATCGATCGTTCTGGCAAACTCTTTTCCTCGTATTTCGAGAAGATGGACTTTCGGGCATCTATCGCGGTCTCTTCACGCAACTTGTTCGTCAGATTCCAAATACGGCTGTAATGATGTCAACGTATGAAGTCGTTGTAATTCTCTATGACCGATACTTCTGAACTCCGTTCAGTTTTCCAGTTTTTTGTGCTCTCCCGTAAGCATTCAGAATAGAGGATTCAGTTCAACCAACTGCTGCTTATAAACCTCTTCAGATTTGATCTGTCTCTAGAATCAATATTTATGCAACAAGATCTGAAAACTGTTCATCAGTCATAATGTTTCGTAACAGTAGTCTACCCGCTGTGAGGTTTGTGTGTGTGTGAGCCTGAGTGCATTCACTGATCTTTTTTAGTCAGAAATTTGTTGCTAATTTGTGTAAAAAGTCGAATTTAACTTTTTAAGAATTTGATTTCTCGTGTCTGTGGTTTGTGAGCCTGAGTGCATTCACTGATCTTTTTTAGTCAGAAATTTGTTGCTAATTTGTGTAAAAAGTCGAATTTAACTTTTTAAGAATTTGATTTCTCGTGTCTGTGGAGTAGTCTACCTACTTTCAGGTTTATGAGCCTGAGTGCATTCGCCGATCTTTTTTTAGTCAGATATTTGTTGCTAATTTGTTCTAAGTGTGGAACTGAACCTTTTAAGAATTTGATTTCTCGTGTCTGTGGAGCCACATTTGTATGTTCTGGTATCCATGCATAAATGTCATGGTCTGTTTAGCAATAATCTGAAAGTTATCTCAGCTTGTGGTACATCCAAGTGCCTGAAAACAGTTTACTACAGATACTTTGGATTTCGTTGGTTAAGTTTTATTATTGTTTTAGTTAGATTAGCTACTCTGAAATCTTTGGATCTTCTGAAACTTTTGCTTGATCTCAGACTTCTTACTATAATTGCCCTTTATGCGATGTTGTGATTATAGTCTGGTGCATCAGTGGGTGACTGCCTGATAACCGGACACTTAGCTAAATAACTGCTGAGCCTGTAAAGATTGCAGATTTTTTTGGCCAGTCACTGACAATCAACGCATGCCGAGGACTATATGTGGATTCAGTATAACTGGTGAAGAGCCATCCATATAGTTTTGAATTTTTCTTTTTCTTAAGTGTGGTTCAGATGATGTTTATATTCAGAATGGCCGATTATTTTTCTTACAGTTGTTGTAACTGAAGTTTGTTAAAACCATTGGAGTTGATTGCTGGCAGATTGTGAATGCTTTTGCCAGTCACATCAAAGTGTGTAGTTTGAATCCAAGTCTCTCTTCTAAAATTGAAAATTTGTTGTCGAGGCATACAGCTTGTAGCTTCTAGAAGGGGTGTCCCATTGTTGGGTTGCCATTGTCATGTTTAAAAAATTTTCAGCCAGACTACCCTTCAATCTCAAGACTACACCTCAGAGAACTACAGTCGGAAGTGGCATGAGATACATTAATTTACTTTGTCTTACCTTACCATCACTGTATAGTAGAAATATACCTTCCGTGTTGCCAATACTGAAACCATGCCTCCACTGCATGCCGTCTGCATTACTCCCGTATGTATCATGACAGTTCTTGACAGTGGGGTAGCTAGCCTACCGAGGGCCCTTGTGCAAACTGAACTTTGGCTATTTTGCTTTAAGTAGTTGAGCAACTGGGCCTCGGCCCCTTGCCTCGTGGGCCATTGTGCTTTGCACAGGCTGCACAATCTATTGCTATGCCCCTGGTTCTTGATCTCAACATCTTTTGCTTGATTTGACTAGTGAATTAACCCTTTACTGCCATTAATACATTAACAGACACTTTTTCCGTTCATACAGTGTATCTCCTATTCTGCACAGGTGGTTTTTATGGTGATAGTTTCACCTAAGTTTATCAATCCCAGATTTCTCTTATGGCAATCAACTGCAATTTCACTCTGGGTGTCTGTGCACTTATAACGGGCAAACTGCATCCACTCATTGATAGAAAAACAAGTTTCTTGTGTTGTTTAATGCTTTATGGATGGCTCTGGCAGTTTTGTAAAATTGTGTTATTCATCAGTGTTGTATAACTTATGGGTTTTTTGATGCTTACTAATAACCGTTCCTGTTAACTGCTGTGATTGTGGGTATTTCTTGTATGAAACACTATTTTCTTCAGCTTTCTTGTATTGCATCAGAACATCTGCACTTGGTAAGACTTCTAAACCCAGAACTCTGGCAGTTTAGAAACAGTAAAATGTGAGCTTTTATGCCTGTTCTAGCTTTGCAAATACTTACTTAGACTCTTAGAGCTTCTATTTAACCTGTGACTTAAATCCAAGCCTTGACTGCTTTGGCCATTCTTTTCACTTGCATCTAAGCAACTGTGTTTGGATTTTTAATAGTTAAGTGCACATTCATATAGCTCCTGAGAGGTGCTCCTAACCTGACAAAACAAGACCATGATAAAAAGGATGGTCTCCAGCTGCTGGCAAAATAGAGGCGGAGAAAGGAGAAGCTAGTGTTGCAGGTTGCACGAGAGCTTGTTGCAGATTGAAGGGCTGACTACAACGAAGCTACCATGTTGTATTTTGACTGTGCTAGCCCGAGATTTAAATCTCTGAATATTTATATTATACCTTTGAGGTTATACAAAGGAGCTATGTAAATATCCACATACATGCAGACATTGCGTGAAAGCACAATGAGATCACATAAAACTACAGTTGACAAACGAGCAGCAGCCAAGGTGTTTTTTGCAGTTTTAATGATATTTGATAATTCTGCTTTTTAATTTATAAGCAAGCATTTTGATTCAAGTAGGTGATAGAAAGTTTTATGTTATTTTGATTGTTTGAAGTTTTTTGAATTGATGTGTGTAGTACTTAATTTGATAAAAGGTACCAAGCACTAGGTAGTGTTCCTGCCAAACAGGGCAGGCCGAAGATATCTAGAGGCCTTAAATCACACGTAGCATAGTAGGGACCTGATTTCTTTCACATAATTTCTTGTCCAAATTCAAAATTACCCAGTCATAGATCTAACATTCAAGTATGCGCCTAAGTGCAAATGACCACATAATTAAGTTTTTAAATACATCAATTTAAACATTTCTCTGACTTTTGAATGGACCACAATCTGTTATATGAGCACAGTAAGGCTGTTGGCAAGATGGCAGTAAAAACTGCGCCGAATCTCCACAACCAAATGGCTCAGTCAAACTGGGAAACTGGCGATAAACTCTGTGCTGTGCATATGTAATTAGTGTTTTGAGTTGATTTGGTGTTTTGTTGAAGTAGTCAATATTTAGTTTAATATTTTGTTTATAGGAAAGTGATTAATTTTGGCTTATTGCTTAAATAATTTATGGCTTATGTTGCACATGTGAAGATTGCAGCCGCAGGCACAAACGAGTTAAGTAAGAGATGATTTTCATAATAATGGCAGTAAGAGTAGTCATTTGATGTGCAGTGGCACAACCACACACTTGAGCAAACCAAGTGTAATTCAGAAGGCTCTTTCTGTACAGTTTCAGGCTCTGAGCTGGTCCTCTTTTTTGCAAATTTGGGCCTGGCCCCTTATAGTTGTGGCCCCTGTAGGTCCATATTCAAGGTTTGTAGTTGCAACATCTACCCCAAACAGTGCTTTTCCACTCTCCCACATCTGAAGATGGGTTGAACCCTCAATTTTCAACTGGTAATAGAAGCCTGTGAAATAGTATGGCATTACATTAAGGCTTTCATAGTTTGTTGAAATTATGTGTACAGTTTTTGTGCAGTGCCTGTGAGGCCGTTGATGTCTTGAGTATTATTTGGTACTGAATGCTTTATATTTGTGTTGTTTGCTGAATTTTGTTGTACATTACATGGGCTTAGTTTGAGCCAGAAACAAAATTAGAAATAAACATCAAGACTGGTACATCTGTGAGATAGATAGATAATCAGCATAATAATGGCCTTGTATTACCCCAATAGCAGCATCATATATAGGACATATGAAACCCATAAGGGCTTCATATGGAAGTATATGGGCCCACATGTAATCATAAACTCAAGATTTCTACAGTGTCCAATGAAAGCTAAGTAATTGTAATCTCAAGATTTCTACATTTCTACAGCACCCAACGAAAGCTAAGTCATGGGAACGAGCTTATTCACAGGCGCTCAGTCAAAAACAAAATCGCTAGGCAAAAGGGTTCGGATGGCTATGGTGGGTGGTGTTTGAAACTGAAGCGAGAAGAGAGATTAGGGGAAGAGGAAGAATCAGGATAAAGTTTTTGGAAAAGAAGTGTTTTCAGTCTTGAGTGAAAGACCTGTGCAAAAACTGAAAGAGGTGAAGTGTTGGTGAGTTCGTATGATTGACCAGGCAACTGCTGCAATTCTGGCGGGAGTTTATTCCAAAGGGGTGGGGCAGCTATGGCTATGCAGCAATTTCCAAATTTTAAGGATGAAGCGACGGGAGGGCAAACAAGTGTTAGGACAGATGAGGGGCAGGTTGAACGGAGTGGTTGGATAGTAAATAATTGACAAAGATAGGAGGGTTGGAAGGATTGAAGTGTTTTGTAGGTGAGCAATAAGACTTTGTACTCTATTTGTTCTGGTATTTTAAGCCAGAGAACAGAGGTGATGTGATGGTGTTTGGGGGTTTTGGTGACAGCACGAGCGACAGCATTCTGGATAGCTTGAAGTTGTGGGTACCCGTTTATTCACAGGCAATCTGTCAAAACAAACTCAACAGGCAAGAAGAGTTCAGTTCCAGGTCAACATCTAAGATTCAGGCTGGCAGGCAGGAAGTACCAGCTACAATGGGCGATGTTTGGAATGGGATTTAATTACACATGTAGATGTGTGAGGCCAACATGGGAATACTGTCAGCTGAAACCTTGAAACCCCTTGAATTTAATAGGCCTTTAGTTCATGTTAACTGATATCAGGGTGGTAGCTGGAGCCATGGAACAGAGTTTGAGGGACTCTGGTGGGTCAAGGTTGTTGGCAAGAAAGACAAAGAACAGAAAAGGACTGCTGACCCAGCTGCATAATTAGAATTCTTATCACACAAATGGTTCTATTTTAACTCTGATCGGCCTCTACACCTCCTCCTACAAATTATTAAACACACCTCTCGCAGAGCTGCGCCAGCTTTTTATTTAGATCTAATTTAGACCAAGACATTTCAATTCTCTGCAACTCGTCCCCGCAGCCGGAAGTTCAAAAAGTGTTCTGGGTCCTTTCTTCGACTGGGAATTTAATATTCATGAGGTCTATGCTGGAAATCTAATATAAATACTTCTGTAGCGCCATAATAATAATGCCCAGGGCATCAGCCGATTATCGTTTCAAGTCAAAATATCGCAGTCAAAGGTCACAAACCGTTGGAGAAGCCGGTCGAATTCGGATAGGTCAAAGTGGTGAATCTTGACAAAGTAGGTTTTCTTAGAGCCTTTGAGTAACCTGGTTTGATCGCTGGGCGCTAAGAAATGTAGGAAAATGAAATGCAGAGTTTATAATTATTACTTCATCACACTGAAAATGCTGCAGTCGCGTGTGTGATGACACTGTTTTTCTATTACACCGAACCCTTTTGCCCATCGATTTTGCTTCGACTGAGCGCCTGTGAATAAGCTGGTCCCCGCGGCTCGGCTTTGGTTGGGCGCTGTAGAAATCTCGGAATTACGATTACGATTATTATACCTCATTGTATATGACCGCATTGATTGATATTATGAATAATAATCAGTGAAATGAATAATGAACAGCAGATATGAATAGTGAATAGCTCTGAACGTTACGATCGAGGCTATGAATATTGATCGAGCTTATAAATAATTAAGATATTAATGAGAATGGTATCTGGAGCAGGACTACTTGGTGCGTACGGCGAGGGCGAGAAATGACCCTGATCGGGGCATTAACTAGTATTTTGGCCCATAATTTGACCTGCATACGCAACATTAGCTACAATTCTTGTGTAGTCTATTTCGCATTTGTTGCTGTCTACGTTACCCAGGTGAGGCTGCTTAAGTTTCAGTACAGTGACCTTCGAGTGATGCCTTGAGCATTAATACAGTGGCGCTATAGAAGTTCTAAGATTAGAACAGTTAATGGAACGCAACGCATTTTATGATTTTGGAGTGCCGGAGTAGGATTTTGTATCATAGTCAGTCGTTCACTGAAAAAGTTTGTTTGAATGATGCGGATATTATTGGGTGCACATAAGTAAATCGTTAACTCGTTAATCTAAAGCGCTGCTTAAAAGCTAAGCGCAGGGACCAGCTTATTCACAAGCGCTGCGTCAAGTCCGTGGGGTTGGTCCCTTAGTATTGTTAGGTACGCTTAGTTACCAGGGTCATTTAATCGCATCAGACCGAATTGACCCAAGAAAATGGCGAAAAATTCAGAAAAATAAATATTTGTTTTGAACAAATTATGCAACCATTAAATGTAACTAAAAATGCAGTTTTCAAAGCCTAATGCTTAGTATATCTTGACAAATCTTATCTTGTGTAGTACTAGTCCATCACAACAGAAAGTAAGGCTTGGCTGATCTAGTGTTGCTGAAAATATTGTTATATTTGTAATAATACTGATGATACATAGATTTTAGGGCAAGTGCTAAATAAATGTACCAACTAAAAAGAGTTTTTTATTGTTGTTGTTGTCATCTTTGTTGCCATCTTTGTTGATGTTGCTGCTGTTGACGTTGCACATTGTTGTCTTGGTTTCTGTTGTATCACTGCACCTCTTTTAACATATAAGTATGCAGCTTCTCTGCTCTGAGTATGCAAATTCATTGTGAGTGTAAAGAGCTCTATATGTTTTGAATATTGAATGCTGATGTAAGTCTGCAGCTTTTTGTTGCAAGTACACAACTCTATTTCGAGTATGCAACCCCGTTTTTAGTATGCAACTGTGTTGGGAAATTTCGACGCTCCATTGTGCATGTTCAGTTCTCTTTTATGAGTATGCATATCTCTATTGCAGGTACTGGACTTCCTTAGGCTGTTACAGAAATCTGTGGCTGATTGTCAGAACGGCTCTCATTGAGATTGATTTATTTGCTGTTTAGGCTTGTCTGTTTAGATTGAAATTTGTTTACAACAAGCATGCACAATGCTTTGGAGGCCGTTGATAGACTGATCTCTTGTATTCATTGTCAACTGAAACTGCTTATTGTAAGTGAACAAAAGAGGTGCAGTTCTGCATGAGCAAAGGTCCTTTAAATTCACATGTTCGCCGCTGCTCTGTTTCCTGAAGGGTTGGGTGAAAGCCAAGACTTGGCAATAGAAGTGTGCTTAGCTGGATATTTTTCAAGTTTTGTCAAGTGTTGTGCCTCTATTCTGGTTATGTATCAGTGAAAATAATCAGGAAAGTTACAATGTCTGTTCTTGGCGATTATAGAAGTTTCAGCATGGCATTGAAGGGAATAAGAGTGATTGAAATGGCTGGATTGGCACCAGCACCTTTCTGTGGCATGATTCTCGCTGACTTTGGAGCCAAAGTTATTCGTGTTGATCGGGTAATTTTTCTGCTATATTCTTCTTTACTTTTGTAACCATGTTCAGTCGTAGCTTTTAACAGGGTTTGATTAAATGCAGAGTACGCATTGGTAAAAGTCCTCTTGTGAGCTTGTTGGAAGTGTTTAATTTCACTACAAAACCATATAATAATGCAGTACTCACATTTAAATAGAGTGTATATTTACTAGTGAATGTTATGTGGCTGATCTAAAATGCTGCAATATCTGCATTAAACAATTTTTCTCTCAACGAAATGTGTATGTACAGATTCTTGTAAAAGGCAGGATCATAGTTTGGACTTTGTTGCCAATTTTAGGCGAGAGTGACTTCGACTGATCGACTTGGTCGTGGAAAATTATCGATTGCAATCGACTTGAAGCAGAGAGAAGGAGTAGAGATTGTGCAGAAACTGTGTAACCAGGCAGATGTACTTATAGAACCATATAGACCAGGTAAGATTAGCTTGGAGGATGGGCAGGTATAGGAACATAGACAATGTACTTACAATGTTTAGAATTTTATAAATGGATTATAAATTATAATTTAATTCCTGATTTACTATGTTGCTGTATCAACAATAATCTCTAGAAAGACAAATCCCTAAATGGAAAATTTCTAGAGGGACAAGTCCCAAGAGGGATAAGTCCTAAGAGGGACATGTCCCTAGAGGGACTCTTTCCAAGCGAGAGATATTGAGTTTGCTCAGCTTGTGAGTTTCAAAGGGCATTTTAAGGTATGTCTTATAAATTTTTGGCACACTGCATTACACATTTAATATAATGTAATGTAGCATGTGATGTAAGCTTGTTGGAAGCGGTTTGCATGCATAATGTATGTTAAGTATGTAACTGTTGATTCAGGGTGCTTTTTTCTGCCACAGAACCAGTTTTGCTCAATTTTTCTGAAATTTTTGGCTGATTGCCAAGAAATTAACAGGTGTTTCTGTAAGATTAATAGGTTTTATGAGATTCCAAGGAGATTATGCTTATTATTACAAGTTTATGCTGTTTTGGTCTTGTTTTATATGTATAAAAGTGTCTCAGATATCTAGGCATCTCAGATCTTGAACTTAAAAGCCTTCAGCACGTCCAAAATTTCCTGGTTCATGTGTGCTCCATGCACCTCTTTGCACAAATTTCTTAAGCCTATTAAGTTAGCTGCACTGGCTTCCTGTCGAATTCTGGATAAGATTTAAACTAACCTGTCTGACCTATAAAATTTCTACCACGAACATTTCTACCTACCTTCAATCACTAGTCTCTCTTTAAATTCCTTCCCTCAGCCTACGATCTTCAGGTAGGGTTATCGTGGCTGAGCCTGAGTTTTTGTGCATTCCACCCTTCTGCCCTGAAGGAAAATGAGCTAACTAACATTGTTTATTCAAAACTCAAACTCTTTTTCTTCCTTCAAGAAACACCTGAAAGCTCTATTTCTCACTGGCTTTCAAACATTTATATATCTAGCTGTTTTTCTTCTGACAACTGCCTCAGATTTGCATTTCTGTGTGACTTTGCATGCATAAAAATCTTTGTAGTAATAGTAGAGTAGTAGTAGTAATAATAAGAATAATAATAATAACAACAATAATAATAATTGCTAGTCATCAAACTTTGTTCTGTGTCAAAATATGAATTTCACGTCTTGTTTCTGTTCTTTGGTCAGGAGTGATGGAGCGACTGGGTCTCGGACCAAAGGAGCTTCTCACAGCAAACCCACGCCTGATCTATGCTCGGCTGACAGGATACGGACAGTCTGGGCCGCTGGTTCACCGTGCTGGTCACGACATCAACTATTTGGCAATATCAGGCTGGTATCTTACTAACTAGCAGTCGTTGTGCTTGGAACATCTTTGGTAAGGTAGGGTACTCTTTTGGGTACACCAGTACACAAAATGCAGAAGCACTTGTGATGGTTATTTTTATTGGGTCTGTGGTCTAATCTTGTAACTTTATAGCTGCTGTTATAATAAGGCATCAAACGATGGTGCACCAACCATTGTCTATTCCATTGTGCTCAAATTCAGGCCATATTAATTTATTTTATTTTATTTATGAATTTATTTATTGCTTAATTATTTTAAAGGGGCACAGTAAGATCGGAATAATTGTTTCACTTGCTTTGCCAAGACATCTCAGCATCATGCAGAACCTCAGGTCAGCACGAAATTTATTGTGCATTACAGTCTTCGGTGAAATTTTTATAAATTCATTTTGTTATCACTTTTAGCGATTTTTCTAATGTTTACTGCAGTCATACATCATGCTTAAGAATTTAGTTCTATTGCAAACCTTGGTTCTTTTAGGTATCCTATCGCGACTAGGCTGGAGGGGTGATAGGCCCAGCCCTCCAATCAATTTACTTGCCGACTTTGCGGGAGGTGGAATGACTTGTGCTCTGGGCATTATGATGGCCTTGTTTCAGCGTGTTCAGTCCGGGAAGGGTCAAGTTATTGACTCGGCCATGGTAGATGGAGCTGCCTATGTTGGTATGTAACTGGTAGCAACTCGAATTCTTTTTGGATAAAAATACTATCGTATGTGCTGCGGCTTGGTTATTTGATGGGATTCCAAAGTTTGGTCATAATTTTAGTTACAAACTGGTACAGTATGTGTGTATGGTGTGAGAGTATTGCAACCGCATTGGTTGCCCACATGAAGATGCACTGATTGGAAGATACTCTTGCTGATGCATAACTGCCTGGCCGGTTGTGCTCCATACTATCTTAAGGAGCAATGTATTTCAGTGTCATCTGTCTCTGGCCACAGATCTAATGTTTTGCAGCACAAGATATTATGGCTGTCCCTATATTTCCCCAATGCAACATGGTAGGTTTGCCGTGGTTGGTCTTTTGCTCTGAAACAGACTGCCATAAAATCTGTAACGTGAGCTTCTTATTAGATTTTCTCTGCCTCTATTTTGCGTGGATTTGAAAACCATTCATTTTGTTTGTGGTGTTTTGTTGTCAAATTAGGAGCATCTGTGAGTAGTTTCCTTTTTAGGAGGCGCTATATAAATGTGCAATTACTATTATTATTACGATGACAGGCAACCATTTTCGGCCCTGTAGACCTCTGCTGAATGAATAAATTACCCCTCTAGTCGCATCTGATTTGGTCTGCACCTAACTCAAGTCTAACACTGGTTACCTGTAACTCAGATGATGTTGCATAGTTGATTTGATGGAATTCTGATTCACCTACCTTTGCTGTGTGTTTTTTATGATGCAGCTAGTTTTGTCTATCAGATGTTGGATTCTCCAATATTCACCGCTCAGCGAGGCGAAGGTTGGCTGGATGGCGGTGCTCCTTTTTATGACACGTACAAGACTAAGGATGGTAAATTTATGGCGGTCGGTGCACTGGAAGAAAAATTCTACAAGAATCTAATAAAAGGTAAAGAAAACACAACCAAACAAAATGATTATGCTGATATTTTAATTATAATATTATATCGCATTGTGGAGTCAAGTAAAATCACTCATTACTTTCACATGAAAGTTGAAGATACTAATTGTGGGAGGTTGTTGAATTGGGGCAGCTTGGAGCAGTGAAGTTAAGCAAATTTGAGCCTGATTATAACTTGGATGGGTGAACATCTGTGGATTGCTGTGCCTCTGGCGCTCACTCAGCCATCCATCCTCTATGTAAGGTTGAAAGATGTCCTGCCTTTCGATTACTGAGTCACTTTTGAGCCTCAGCCAAAGGATGGTTCAGCCTTGGGAACAAACGTTTGAGGAATTTCTGTAGTGACATATAACAAAGGCTTAACTTTACGCTTTTACCTTTGCCTTACAATACATCATAATATTATATTGCACGCTTTTGCTCTGCATTTTACTAATATTCATTTGTTTTGCCTCTTACTTGCAGTACAGGGTTCTTGGTTGTTCACTGATCTTTTGAATTGCGACATTGTCTGGTTGCTTAGGTGGTGGAGTTCGTACTACTATCCCATTATTACTTGATGTTTGCTCATTTTATTTTTTATTCTATTTTCCAAGTATTTTTTTCAAAGTCACTGGTGCCAAGTTTTGCGTGTAAGACTTGTTCAAGACCCGACACCTAGCTGTATCGAGGCAGGCTTAAGCCTGCACACTTGGTATTATGAGACACCTAGATAGCAAATCAGCTTTAAAATAATGCTAAATGTAAGCAAGTATTATTTTACCAATATTCATAATAATGTTAAGCATATATATGTATTTATAACTATAGATATTATATAAATTTTTATTATACGTTGTAAATGAAGATTCTGAGTTGATGCGATTTTCACATTGTAAATGAAGAAGCTGAGTTGATGTGATTTTCACATTGTAAACGAAGAAGCCGAGTTGATGTGATTTTCACATTGTAAATGAAGATTCTGAGTTGATGTGATTTTCACATTGTAAATGAAGAAGCTGAGTTGATGTGATTTTCCAAACTGTTTCAGGTCTCAACCTTAAACCAGAGGATGCGCCTCAGTTTTTGGACTGGGATCGTCTGCGCAAACAGCTGACGGAGGCTTTTGCCAGCAAGACCCAGAAAGAATGGTGTGAAATCTTTGACAATGTCGATGCTTGCGTAACTCCCGTCTTGACGCCTCAGGAGGCCTCTCAGTACGAACATAACCGGGTTCGGGGCACATTTGCCAACACCAATGCTTCTTTGAAGAGGTATATTCCGCAGCCGGCTCCACATCTAGAGGATTTCCGGTCTCCCTGTGGTAACAATGGATCTCCAATTGCTGGCTTTAATACAATCCAGGTGCTGTCTGAATTTGGCTACAGCGCGGAGGATTCAAAGCGACTGACCAAAGCAGGCGTTGTGGAGCAGACACACCCGTCGCGTGTCTGATTTATCTACTGAACCATCTGTTGATATGAATTAGCGAGAGAACCAGTTCCCTTTTCCCGCTGAACAAGGCACCTTCATGCAGCGTTGCTGATTCCAGTTTCTTGTTGAAATGTGTCTTGCGGAACATGGTTCTTTCTGGGTCTGCCTGTTGTATCCCACATGAATTTTTATGTAATATATTTTGTGCTGTTTTTTTGTGGAGCAATAAATGAAATGATGATGATGATGATGTGTCTTAAGATGTTTCACAGGTTGTTGTTATTGTCTTCATCGTGAATGTACCAAGTACAGATATTTTAATAATTGTTATTGCGTATGGTACTCTCTGTTTACCTGCACCATTAATGTGTTTAGCACTGAGAATTTAGTAATTGTTTTACCTACATGTTATTAACACCAGTAATAGAGTAACTTTTTTCACATGCACCAGGAATACAGTTACGGCTATACCGAGATATAGTAACTGTGATTGTTATATCTTTTTGATTGTTTTTTCTGTGTGATTGTTATGTCTTTGATTGTTATATCTCTGGGGCTCATGTACTGGGAGTAGTGGAGCACCCATGAGTAGTTTTATTATGCAAGAGGAGCTATATAAATGTACTAAACATGTTGCAGCACAATCATTTTTCGCATGGTTATATATTTCTACAATGATTGTGGGTGCGAGATGTTGGATTATTGTCGTGAAGTTGTCATCTGTTGAACTCAGCAGATTGAACTGAATAAGTTTTTAGTGGAACTGCTGGCTTTTGTGGCTAGTTCTAAACTTGCCTTGTTATGTCATGTAATATATTGAGATATATATATATATATTTCGCAGTAGTTTGAACACACTGTGTGATGGTTTGAACATTCTATATGTGGATTCCCTGAAGAGTAAATGGATTTTGAATGCCTGCTCTTAAGTCGTTTGTAGACAGATATTCACTGGTCTTCTTCTTCTTTTCAACCGTCCTCGGTACGAGGGTTGGTCGCATTGTAGACGATTCTTCTCACTGGTGCCTTGATCATTTACAAATAAAATACTTGTCAGTGGTTTTAAAGATGCTGGTCATATAGTGGTTTTAAAGATGCTGGTCATATAGTAGATTGGTCCTGGTCTGTTTTTAGAAGTGATTGTTTTAACCCTTTAGACCCAAGGTCCTGCAAAAGTGAAATGATCAAACTTGTCCTATCCACACCATATGGCTATAGCAGGATGAGTAGCAGTGGCTTATCCCCGAGATCCTGCATTAGCGGTAAATGTTTTATGATTGCACTATTTACGAAATATTACTTAATAAATAGTGTTTGGTCAGTGATGCAGTTTGTTGTTATTTCTGTGTTGAGCGAGTATTTTGCACGTATGACAGATGGCGCCGTCAGTTGCTGATAAAAGCAATGGTCTATTTACGCATACATCATCTTTCGTTGGGAGCTGTAGAAATCTCGAGTTTACAATTGCGATTACTTTGAAGTTCTTTGGGAATTCCCTCAATCCTTTAAAGACTTTGGGCTTGGGTGTCACCACAGGTGCGGAGCATAAACCAGTAGTTAATCCTCTCCCTCGACGTCTGTTCTGAGTCATTTTCTTTCTTTTATTACCCTGTTAATAACCCCGATCTGAATAGTCGTTTTGGACTAGTTCGCTAGAGGGCAGTGGTTATTCCGCGGTAAAATTCCGTTTTTTGCCCAGGCGAGACATCGAACCCCGTCCTCTGGGCTTGCAGTCCAGCACATTAGCTCCCAGACTAGTGCGCCACCGTTAACGATAGTAAGTTTATTTAAAGAGATAATCGTAAGCTCGAGAATACTACAGCGCAAAGAAAGCCAAGTCGCAGGAGCCAGCTGATTCACAGGCGCTCAAACAAAACAAAAACGATTGACAAGAAGGGTTCGGTCCCAGGTCAATCGTTTATAAGATAGTTGACATCACAGCCCTACACCAACTTCTGATGTCAACTTTCAAGACAATATGAATAACAACACTACGACACGAGTTCTTATTCCTGCTGTTGCTTTTTACTTTCTGTTAAGCTGGTTCCCTCGACGTAGCTTTCGTAGAAATCTCGAGCTTACGATTGTTCAGTTTAAGAAATCAGTTTTGTTTTTACAGTTCTGAAACCTGTTCTTTGCTTTAAAGAAACGGATCTTATATGTACGGCTTAACCACATGGATCGCGCCCTTAACTACAGCGCTGCATAACTAACCTTGAGTTGTTTTGGATACAACTTTGCGTCCGACATGTGTGCAAATTTATTGAAACGTGCCTGCATAGTTGCGAATTTTCTTAAACCAAATTCAGCATACAGTTTCATAGGTGAATGATTTGTTTTTGTAGTCACATTTTAGGAGTGAATATTAGCTAGCTTTGATGTATCGGCCGGTGAGCGATAATACGTATTTTTTGTCTATTTCTCTCTAACAGAGTTCACCCGATTTAATCAGCGCCTCGGTAAGCTTACTAATGGATTCGCGAATTTCATTACTCTGAAAGTGCCTAAGACTATTTTGGGTTTATTTATTAGCAGAGATAAAGATCGATTGTGGATAAAGGTGTAATGGCTATACAACCCATAGGTTTTTTAAACGTCGGTATGTATGTCTCTAATCATTTATATAGCGCGTTTCAACATCCTCTTAGGCGGAATATGGATATTTATAATGTGCTTTTATAAACTCGAAAATGTTATCTAATTTCGTTTAATAATATAGCTTCTGTAGGGCTTGTGGTAACAATTTACAAAGAATAAATCGCTGGCACACGAACGCCTATTGGAAAATCTGGTCAGTATTAAGCAGGTCTTTAGTTAACACTGCAGAGATAACAGAGTCAGAGGAAACAGATTGAGGAATTGCATTTCATAAATTTGGATTTGCCTATGCAAAGGCTTTCTTGCCAGCATGTCCAGGAAAGAAAACGGCTGTTCTGAAGTTTGTCTTATGATTTGCCATAATTTTTTAGATGCAGAATCTGTTTTTGTTCTAGTTAATCGTGGTAAGAAACAGTGGCTGAGACCATACCTCATATCTTTATACAAACGGCGTATTGATCAAGGACCAGAGCCGGACCGACCAAGATCTGCTTGGCTTAACTGGTACTAAAATACTGTCATCTTTTTGCACAGTACCATTTTGCTATCTGTAGTACAAAGATACAAGATATAGTACTACATTCCTTGTATGTCACTTACACCTACCCATAGGCATTGGTGAAACTATCACTTTTTAATGACAATTTCCGTAACTTCTTTGAGATCTAAACTCTATCTAGACAAGGCTTCTTGCTGCAAAATGCAAGAAATGTTATGAAAATTATTTGAAGGCAACTGATGCTACTAAGTCATGGCTCCAGAAGCTCCATTGGTAGCCAAAAGCATTAGTAGGAAATATTTAGCACCCAGTTTATAATACAATTTTAATAAAATAATAAAATCTTAATTCTTTAGTATTGTTATACAGTGGCTATCATGGAACATGTCATATTGTAAAGTTGCAGTAGGTGTAGAGTACAAGATTAGAATGTTACAAGATTTGATTACAGGATTTCTGCAAAGGCTGTTGGACTGGTGCTTTCAGTTGATATGTTTATTAATTGATTTTTCATAGGAACTATGATTCTGAGATTTTTGCGTTTGGTAAGAGGCTGGGAGAAGATTTTCAAAGCGATACTTTGAAGACTGCCTTTACCAACAGGTATGAACAGTCAAAGTGATGTCTTATATATGGCAAAGACAGTATATCTGAGAGAACAATACTGATGTTGGGGGTAATAATGATGATGGTAGTGGTGATGATGAGGATGATCACAATGTTTATGGCAACTTGATTATGATGACAATAATAATATGATGATGACAACAATGGCTTGAGGACTTGTCATCTAAAGAGACCAGCTCTAACAGGGTCTTTAATGTAGGAAAGGTAGTAAAGTAAGGTATAGTAACTGTTCATTTATACATTATCTTTACATTATTTGCCTGGGTTTAAAAGTCATTCACCTGAAAATGCTAGCAACACAACAACGTCCATCCAACATCTGGAAGCATTTCCTCATGCATGTATTACATTACATGGCTATACAATGAATTGCCAGACTCACTAGATGCACAAGGGTTTGAACATTGGACACTGATGTCAAAGGCAAATGAATTTGCTTTCTGCCAACATGCAGGTAGACAGAAAACTACAGATATAGAAAATGCTAGTTCATCTGTGACTTCAGAAAGCCTGTGCCATAACAATATTTAGGTTTTATTGTACCAATACAGTGCTAAGCCTACAATGAAAATGTAAACATCCTAAGTACTGTGCGACAAGAGTCTGATGAAATCCACTAGCTTAGGCTAGATCTGGCCCCTATTTCCAAAATGTAGATATCAGCTTATAAGTATATCAGCTTATAAGTATATATATATATATATATATATATATATATATATATATATATATATATATATATATATATATATATATATATATATATATATGAGAACTTAATAACACAAAATTCAATGCAGAAAATGGAAGGAGGAGGAGACAGTGTGAAAGTGCTGTGTGTTTAGGTCATATGTGGAGTTGGAGAAAGAAAAGAGAAGTAAACTTGGCCTGCAGGATGAAGCTGCTCAGCTGCAGTTAAAGGACAATGAGGAGCTTCAGCAGAAAGGTATCTATCTAATCACAAGATGGCTGTCTGTGTCATTTCTGTTTTTTAACATATGACATACACTGGGATCTCATTATAGCACAACTCACTATGACACAAATTTATTATGACATTGTAAACTTGGTAAAGGATGTTTACATGGATCCAAAATTTCATGTGCTGTAAAACAAATCTCATTATAATATGATTGTTGATATGGCCTTGAAGGTATTGTTATAATGAGGCTGTAGTGTATATTTGATCTTTTAAGTTGCTCTTTTCTTCATCTGTCAAAGGGCTACTTGCATAGTGCTTGTGAGAAGCTGGAATATGTACTACATAAATTTCCTGTTACATTATGTATACCATAACTTCTTTCTAAGATCTTTTTGTCTGCTGTCTCCTTGGCTACCTGATTAGGATTTGTGATTTGTTTATGTATAATGTGTACATGAATGTATGTATCTGGACATTTATGTCATCATCATGATCCATGGGCCGAGAGCCCGTAGGTGTCCACTGCATGCATTGTCACTTGTCTCCACGGTTCCCGATCTTGTGCTGTTCTTATCAAGGTGTGCAAGTCTTGCTTACACCAATCCCTTATATCGTCTGTCCACTCCCTGTTAGGTCTTCCTCGTCTCCCATTTCCGTCCATAATTCCCATCATCAAGCTTTTTATTTTTCTACTGTCATCCATCCTGCATATATGTCGGACATTTATGTAGCGTCTTTTGAAGAAGTCATATGATTTGCTCTTTGTAAGAGATTGTTGAACTTGCTTACCCACCATAGCCTAACTTCTGGCACCTCATACCTATACCTAGCTTCTCCAGTGGATTATGTTTTCAAATACAATTTCACTTGAAGCTACCATCGATTGATGCCTTGGGCATCATGATAATGTTGCTGTAGAAGTCAGTAGATTAGATCAGATTAGCTGAAGGAAATAGGATTCAGAAGTCAGTCGTCATAAGCAGTTATGGCAATCCTGTGAAGAGAGCAACAGCAAATCTGTTAATTTGGCCGTTTCATTTGGTTTTTGATTTTTACTAAAACTGTTTTATGTGACCTAGATGAATGTAGATTTGTACACAGGCATAAATTATATATATATATATACATATAAACTTTTATGCATGCATGTATATCTTTTAACTCTTTATTTTACATATATAATGTTTTGTATACTTGTATATCTGTTATCTCTTTATTTTACACAGTGATTGATACCTTGACCACTTTACCTTAAAACACAGAGAGTACAGGTTTGAGTCTCTGTTAAGCTGTTTGCTGCATGAAAGGATCTGGAGTGAGTCCTTCACACAGCAATGATCGATGCATAGTGTTTAGATAACAGATAATGGTACAAGGTAAATAACAAGACTAGTAACAATATTGATTGTTATTAATTTACACTTTTGCTAATGTTCTCTGTTATTGTGATCAGGTGAGGTGCTTGCCAAGAATTACATTTCAGCTTACTTACGGCATTGCTATCCTTTGTTGCCACAGGATGGAATAGAGTGAGTTTATAATTAGATATGTTCATATGGGTTAAGAGATTCATCAGTCTAGTACACTTATTTTGATTAGTGATTTTTTAGTTGAGTGAATTCATAGATATTATTGATGGTAAATTCACATGTGGTCTTTAAAGCGCAAATTCTTCAGGTAATGAGTTCTTTGGTATGTGCATTCATAATCAAACGCATTCTTAGGCAGATGTAGTCATTCGAAATGTACATGTAAAGCATAGGTGATCTTTAAAGTGATGTGCATCAGAGTTGAATTGTCTATTAGTTCCTTTGATTCGTTGGTTGTTAGGTAGATTGATTAACAGAAACAGATGGATTATGACTTGTAAGGCATTGCATTAGATTATTAGCAGGTACTGAGTGCCATACTTGATGCGCTAGTCTATCTTTTTACAAGGTGAATTAAATGTATATTTGATTTTGATTTTGTTTCTGCAGTGCAGTGACTTCACATCTTCTCTCCGATGAAACTCTTTCTCATGTTGCACTCAATCTTGGAGTAAAGGATCTCATACTGACGCAAGTAAGTTGTAAGAGCATCAGTCGAGTTGTATTCTGCGATTATCGTTTTGTACATTACTTGCTTTTGATACTGGGTAAATCTTGTCATGCCATGAACAACTAAATTCACCTGATGAATTCTTCTAAAAATGAGCATGATCGAGGCATTATGGTCGCTGTAGAAACAAAAGTACATTTACGTTTGACATTTAATGCTGTTGGTTTATCTTTAAGACAAAGCATTCATTTATAACTTGCCTATAGATACCAGTTGCTGAGTTGCTGCTGTTGTGTTTGCACTTCAGCTGAAAGATTCTTCAACTGTGAGGCTGTTGTAGATGAGAACATAAGCAAATGATTACCTCCACGTATTGCATCCATGTTGCACGCATTATGCTGGCTGTCCTTCGAGCAAAGAATCAAGTTTAAAACCTGGCTTATTATTCATAAGACATGACATTGAAATCTGCTTCTTGTTCTCCCTTCACACCAACGGATATTGCACTTATCAATGGGCAGTCTCCCCTTTGTTGTATCTCATGTTAGGGGAATATTGGGCTCTTGGGAATTCTTGATGGCTGGACTGAAGCTATGTAATTCACTGCCAAGTTTTGTGCATTCTTTCAGACTATTAGACCATGTAAAGTATCTATTTTCAGAGCAGGCAAAGAGACAGTTTACTGAAGTTTTGGTTTCTAATTACGTTTATTGATTATATTTTTAGGAATTTCCTCCTTCAAATGAGACTCTAAGCAGAACATTCAAGGCAGTCATTGGAGCCCTCTGCCATGACCAGGTAATGCCGCCTTCTACCTGTGGTATGATAATGACATATCTGACTAAAGTTGTATTGAGCTCCCACTTCATCATGTAGAATGATCTTTATAGAAGATGTGTGAATGTTGGATGATCAACAGGGATGGCAAATTGTCGTGGCAAAAGTATCTTTGCTGGAACAGTGGGAAAACCAGTAATAAC
Source organism: Norana najaformis (assembly GCA_964023275.1). Classification (NCBI taxonomy): domain Eukaryota; kingdom Metazoa; phylum Annelida; class Clitellata; order Crassiclitellata; family Hormogastridae; genus Norana; species Norana najaformis. Next base: position 56,181,076 of record OZ029913.1, on the reverse strand, counting down.
TGGTAAACACCTCAGCAAAAACTAGCAGACTGCAGTTCAAAACCAAGGCAAATTTTAAAAAATTAAAAACTGACAACAAAACTGCTGTGCATTTGACTCTGTGTAGTATTATAAAGTATTCCAGCTTTCTGTTTGAATGAACAATTAATGAATGTGATAATTTGACTTGAGTTATTGTTTGCTTTCTTGAAAATGCTTCTCCAGAAGGCCTATTCTCATGAACAGCATTTATTACAATTTTCATGAAGTTAAAACAAAATAAATGCATCAGCATCGCCTTTCCCAGTCGTGTTTCGCTTGCTTGGTCTCCTTTAGTCTTTAGACCATACTGAACAGAAAACCACGACAGTATAATCCCATCTTTGACTATAACCCGAAACAGAAAGTGGTTTCATGCAGCTGTGCATTGAAGGACTGAAATGACTCGGTGTGTAAGTCATTCATCAGTACTTTTGCATTAGCATCATTTCAAAATTACAATTGATTAGTAAGTACTTTTAGTTAATATTGAACTAGTAAATGCTAATCGTGTTGTGACTGAGCATCAAATTGTCAAGTGTCAGCCAGTCTGTGTCGCTAGACTATGACAGCATGCAACATGCATCATTGTTGTTTTGACATGTTGTGACCATTTAGTTCATCCTTGAGTAGCTCCAGTATTCCATCATCAGCAGCTGTGCTGCTGTTTCATTGCTGTGGGCGATTTCAAATCTTGTGAATAAACCCAAAGTTAGAAAATATGCATTCAGTAGGTGCAGAGCTTGCTGGGCCTATGAGCAGGTGTACAGCAAGAACCAATACTGAGCACAGATGTAAGTAAGTATATGAAATTCAATCCTCAGACAATAGTAAAAACTCAAACAATAGCAAAAATTCTGTATAAGTCTGTGAATTGATCACATTTTAAATCTTAAGACTGAAGCAATATTACCAAATTTCAATGTAACAGAAAGTATTTAGGCCAGCAAAAACTATTTTCCCAGTATGATTTTTCCATGGTAAAAACTGTTTTTTCCACTGGTTGGCAAAATCCCTGATGATAAATGTTGTTGATGTGTTTTCTTGATGTGCATAATAATTATTTTCTTGTAGGGAAAGGACAGGGCAGAACTCCTTGTACAAGACTTTGTTCTGGCACACCTTGTTGGAAAAAGTATCCCAGACATCTGGAAGATTACAAATCCCATGGGTTTATTAACAGAGATACTGGAAAAGCAGCAGAAAGGACTCCCAGAACCCAGGTATGTGATGTGATGATTTGGCTTTTTGAATTACTAGATCCATTACCACAAGCTCAGTTGCATAGTTGTTGGGGACATTCATAGGAGAACGTTATGCTGACATCTTGCTAACGACAGACATGTAATTAATTTATTGTTTGTTTAAATTGATTTGTTATGGACAAAAGCATATTGGAACATACAGCAAGTTGTCAAATTTGAATAGTTAAGGAACACTTGGTTCAGCTCTGGGTGTCTGTCTATATTAAATGAACTCAGCATTCTTTCTGAACTCTAGGTTAATTTGTATTGTATTGTTTTTGTAAATTTATACAATACAGATTATATAAATTCTGATTGTATAAATGTTGGTATAAAATTGTATAAATTTTTGTAAGGTTTTTAGCAGTTAATGTGATCTGTTTATGATTTTTTCTATGTAGATGCTGTTGATTAAATTTGAGAGACTGTAAGAGACACAATTGGAGTGTTAATAAGTTACATTTATATGTTTATTTATCCCCATATTTATCTTTTTATCTACTTAAAGCACTTCGTATGTGCTGAGTTAGTGAACCACTTTTGAGAGGTACTTAAAAGCCACTGTATTAAATACTTAGATACACGTATGTTTCTGATCTGAATCTTGGTGCTGAGGCAAGTAAAAAAGTAAAGTATCCCATATCCCACAAATGATATGTAGAGGAGGCGCTTGTTTCCTTTTCTTAGGCCTTTGAGTTGGCAGTGGACAAATCCCAAGGCCCTGGACATGGGGCCAGTGCATCACTTCCGTTAACTTCCTAGCTTCCGCCAGTACCAAATTTTACTTCTTGGTGGCAGAGGCATGGTGTGCGCAAACAACTTGCCCGGGGTCGTTACACGGAGTCAACCCACAACTGCATGATTATTAACCAAACGTGAAAATATTGAGCCTTCCAGTAATTACAGAATTTCAGAAAGTGCGGAAGAATGTTAAAAATGTTGGCCTACGTAGGCGACCTTGAAAATTCTATGGCATTTAGGTGTTTGTATTTTATGAGGTCACGTTTTAGAAATTGACTGTTCTGCATAGGAATTTGTTTAATTTTTTTACATGCTTGTTTATGAATTTTAGATTGCTGTGGGCCTCAGGGAGTGAAACAATTTTAGCAACATATATGGTTGGAATCTATTTGAATAAAGAACTTATTGGACAGTGTAAGTAGTGACTTGCATGTTTCGTAGTTGTAAATAGCAAATGTTGGTAACACTGATGGCACTCGTGTTTCCCAATTGTGGGGTATGGCTTAAATGTTTCCAGAGTGGGGTTGCATCTGTGTTTCAAAACTGTGGAAATTCTTTGCTTTTGTAGTGCTCAGCATATTTTAAAATTGTCTGTTTCCTTTCTTTTGATTTTCTGTGTACATTTTTTTCGTCTCTTTCCCAGACTCAGACAATGAGCCGCATTCCAATATTAACCATATTCCAATAAAGTGGCCTGTAATTTTTTGGGTGGGGCAAATTGGGAAGGCAGGGGCTCATTTTGGAGCTGGCCTGGTCTTCCTTTAGAGCTGATTGTAAAGAGGTGCCCCATAATGTTGGGGAACACGAGTGGCTGAGGTGAGGGCATGGCCTTCTCTGTAGAGCTGATACTAGCAGGTAAGCAGTGATTTGACCTGTTTGCATATTAACACTAGGGTAAGGTCTTTCATGCTTGTTCATGTCTTTTATAGACAATACTTGAACTTAAGCATTTGCATACGTTTATCTCGTATGTTGGAGGGGCCCAAGTAGACTTCCCACCCTCTCTGCTTCTTGCCCTCCTCTGTACATGTACTGGTAAATGGGTTTGTTTATATTACAAAATATGTCCAACAAGTCAAACATCCAACTCTTAACTGATGAACTATGACAAACGTAAACAAAATTATTGGAAGGACTCAACTTGGTTGCCATATAGAAGCTTATGCTTATGAACTTCAGGCAAGTTTTCCAGCTTCATTGTCTTTGTTACATCTTGTTAGCAGGATCTGAATGTTGGCTTATCTAACAAGGCTGTAGTAACGAGAATTTTTAAATAAACTGTTTTATTGTCTTATCTGCGATACCTGAAAACCTTTGATTAGCAACACACAAGGCATCGACAGTTGGCGAGACCAGTTCTTACTATACATATCTATACTTCTTACTATACATTTCCGTGCCTCAGATTCAGGTGTACTGACATTGCGCGTGTTACAGGTGCTTTAAATAAATAAAATAAATACATGTGGGGAAATGGTTGCTAAGCCTGTTATGCTTTGTTATAGATGCCCATATATGTTGCGTATTGTTTTGCATTTTAAAGCTGCTGGTGAAACGGTTACCATAGCAGAAGAGATGGCAGCGAGGGATGCGCTGAACCGCATCTTCAAGATAACAAACAGCTCTACTCCACTGCCGTTTGGCAGAAAAGGGCATGCTCTCCAGCTGAAAGAGAACATCAAAGAACTGCCACATTCTTCCACTGGTGCCAATGTGCAACTGAAACAGGCCCATTAAACTATATTTTATCCGAAACAAACTCTTAGGTTTGCAATGCAGTGAATGACAACCTATGTGAGTGAAATGTTATCTCAGTGAGAATTGAATTGGAGCTAGTCGCCTTTCATCATGGCTCTTACAAAAGCTTCGAATACAATACCCTTAGCTTGTAAATGCCTAGTGGGAAAATTGGCAGTTATGCGTGAAAGCCGAGTATGGTGTCAATGAAAGTCTGAACTGCTTGAAAAATAATGAAATTATGTTATTTCATTAGATGCTTACTGTATGGAGCCCAAAATGATTCGGCCAAAAATCAAACATAATACCATTAGAATCAAGCAATATAGTGGTTATTGAGCAAACGTATTACCGTAGATTAGTTTATGTTTGCGTCTGTCTGAAGATATAGCCATAGAATTATGAATTAGTTAAAATTGAATCCTTTCTTAATACAAGAATTTTTCGTTTTGGTTACTAGATGATGGACTGCAAAAAGGCGTTAATAGCACTAATAACGATGGTAATAGAACTTCTGTGTTTTTCAGTAATATCCATGTTTTTTGCTTGCACTGGCTTTTAATATTTCATGTCAGAGTTTGGTTTTATTGACAGTACTCTCCTCTGGATAAGATCGTCAGCACAGAGATGATGGTCAACTCAGGATGCTTTAATGAGTGAGCTGCATGTGATAGTGTAAAGGATAAATGAAATATGTCCAATAATAGATCCTTGAGAAGCTTTGCAAGTGAGAGGGCATGATTTGGACTATGTTGCACTTCCGTTTTTTTAACGGAGAAAGAGCAGGAGGAGAGATCAGATTGCATCCAAAGGAGAGCAGTGTCAGAAAAACCAAACCAGGTTGAAAGTCTTTGGGTTTAGATATTGTATTCCATGGTATTGAAGACTGCTGAAGGAAGCAAACTGTTGATGAGAGATGGCAGAACAAGTTGTTTGTAGAGGAAAGTGAGTAGGGTTTCAGTTGTGCTGTTGAGTAAAACCCAACAGGTATGGGTTAAACAAGTGGGTTGGAAGTAAATGTAAATGTACATGGTTCAATATAGCGAACTTATGGCCTCGACCCTGTTCATTTTCCAATGAATTGATCAGGTGAGATCCTTCAGCAACACTGCCCGTTTGAATGGGTGCAACACCATTTAAGATCGCTAAGCGTGGGCCGTGCTAGCCCGAGTGTCAAATAAAGGTGGTCATTGATCAGAGAGGCGATAAACCATCCAGTTAATTTGGAGATAAAAGACAGGTTGGATAGGTAGTTCGAAAAGGTTTCTGTGTCGAGTAAGAGTTCTTGATAAGAAGGGTAACCAGTGAGTGTTTGAAAAGGAGGGAGATTACCAGCTTCGTAAGTGATGCCCAGCAACATTGGCACTTCAAATTTCCCCTAATTTTGCAAAATTCTCCATTGGATCACTCATCATTCACCCAGCATCATCTGCCTTTAGTCCCTCTAGTTTTGAATGGAAAAGGTTGAAAAGTGTCAAATAAAGTCCCAGCTCTTCAAGAAATCATTCCCTGATCCAGCCAATCTGTGGCATGTTTGTATCTTTCGACCTAAACAACCTCCCCGTAACAGCTCCTCTGTCTCCTCGGTCTGGTATCCTTGCAACAGGAATTTGTTCTTCATACCAAATATCTGGTACCCTTCTCATATTAATAGCTTTAAGAATCGCGTTAGAAATTTTCGAGTTTGCGATTAGGACGAGATTACTATCTCGACAACACCGGAGAGACAACATATGTAATCAGTTAGATTTTGTCATTTTTTTATGTGGCATAAATTCTTTTTTTAGCGATTTTCAAACATTTTTACTTTATTACACCATACCGAAGACTATCGCTTGCAATTTGTGACCTGTCGGTAATCGTAATCTTGAGATTTCTACAGCGCCCAACGAAAGCTAAGTCGCGGGAATCAGCTTATTCAGAGGCGCTCAGTCAAAACAAAATCGCCAGGCAAAAGGGTTCGGTTCCAGGTCAAGTTCCAGGAGTCAGATAGCCAGACAGTCGGACGGCTACGATGGATGGTGTTTGAAACTGAAGCGAGAAGAGAGATAAGGGGAAGAGGAAGAATCAGGACAAGATTTTTGGAAAAGAAGTGTTTTCAGTCTTGAGTGAAAGACCTGCACAGAAACACTATTTCTTTCTGCCCCAACAAGATCAAAACTGTATGAGCCAGTGTCAACATATAAATCATTAGGCTAATATCCTATTCTAATTATGACTCTTGGAGCTTGACGTGGAACCGAACCCTTTTTGCTTATCGATTTTGTTTTGACTGAGCGCCTGTGAATAAGCTGGTCCCCGTGACGTAGCTTTCGTTGGGCGCTGCAGAAATATCGGGTTACGATTACGATGCCAATCGGTTAGATGGAAACCATGCCAATTTAGCTCTGATCTTCGAGTATCAACTTATTAGGCTTCTGATTGGTCAAAATACGTTAACGTGATTGGTGGGTTCGAAAGCCTTTTTCTGATTCGTCAGATGTTTTGCGGGATCTAATTATTTAAAATGGTCATGTTTTGAAATGTTCAAAATTCGAGAATTTTTTATTTTGGGTGAGTTTTTATTTTCAAACATTTTTACTTTATTAAACCATTTCGGTGTTATGGCTATCTGAATTTGCGACTTTATTACTACGTGGGGTTGGCGGATACACGGCTAGCGTGATTTTAAGGGAACTTGTTTAAGGTGTGCCAAGGAATCTGGCTTAGCTTCATACTCTTGTAGGGACGGTCGTCTGCGAGGCTGCCTCTGCTATAGACGCGAGGTACGGAGAAGTGCATTTCTGGAGTTGGAGATGTTTTATCGAACAATTCAGCCACAAGGTCGTCCTGTGGTGCCTTGGCATGCACAGCAAATCTTAGAACGACATTTTATACACAGCTGCCAGGCAACGCTGGGAGTGAACCACTATTAACTATTTAACTTTTACGGTCCGAAATGTAAATTATGCGTTTATCAAAATTTCTAGTACAATTTTCATGAACATAAACAAACTTTCAATGATACAATGACACACAGTTATATACCAGGCAATCGAGCTCTGTAGACGCAGTGAACATGGCTATCGGGGATAGATCAGTGTTTACGGAGTGCAGACAACTGAACACAGATAAATTGAAATGGTAAACAATATTTTAGTTTTATTTGTACATACACTTTTAGTTCATAACAGGTTTAATCAATTTGTTTGATTTTGCTGCAGAACTATGAATGAAGGAGGTGAAGAGGCCAGAGTTGGGCGAAAGCGCCGCTCATGGTTTGAGCAGCCGAAAGGCATTTGTTTCAATGTAGCAGTTGAGAAAAATGAAAATGCCAATTGCCTTAATCCACTGATGGAAAATATCGAGGTTTTGGAGTTGACTCATTTCACTAGGTCTACTGTCGTTGACTTTGGTAAAGTGAAAGTTGGCCAAGAGAAAACTTGCCATGTCCTTGTCAGAAATCCACAGGAATTTGTGCAGCAGGTCTGCAAAAGTTTTATCTATTATTTAATTGCTCAGTTTCTTTTTTCCTGCATTGCAGCTGTATGCTCATGCATGATAATCCAATAGGTTTGTTTAAACACCCAGCTAATTCAGTAATCCAATATGAAGAACTTTCCCTCAAATAGATTAATCAGTAATCAGTAGCTATATAATTACTTCAAAGGATACTGGAATTAAACTTTTTGATTAGTGATAAGTCACTTTTTGCATATCTAATAATATGAACAATTTCTCATTTGGAAAAGTCTTGAAATTCTATATGGAATTATCAAGCCTTTCACTAACTTAATTGTCGAAAATATGTAAACATTGAGAAACTACCTTTATGATCAGAATGGAATCTGTAATCTGCTGGGTATCTTTTTAATAATTTACACAGATATGACTCAATTTAAGAAGTCTTACAAAAAATATAAGTTTTGGATTAACAGTCTGCAACGAGAAGCAATTTTAAATGCGTTATGTGGTTTTTGCTGTACAAGGTTGTAATTGAGAAGTTTCCATCAAAGAAGAAATTCACAGTTGACTTGTTGGAGTTTGCAGTTGACCCAGGAGATGAACAGATGTTGACGTTGACCTGGGCACCGACGGAGGCTGGTGGATGCCGAGAGCTCGTGTTACTTCGTGTTGACCATACATTCCGGCTGCAGTTCGTTGTTATTGGTCAAGCTGTTGCTGTGGACAAATCAAAGAAGGTGATCATATTATTTAATGTTTTTTTGTTATTATTATTATTAATGATTTGCCTATAAAGTTGCTGATTGGTTCTTAGAATTGATTGATTATTGATTAACCGATTTTTATTAGAAATGATTATTTGTGCCCCATCGATGACTACAATTCCTCGCTCAGCTGATGGACACATGGCATGTTAACAAATGTGTTACCTACCATTAATTACAGCTTGATGGATGGTTATCTGAGGATTAATACTTATTGATAAACATAATGAATGAGTGATTAAGATGTTGATTAAGCACATGATGGTAGTGTTACTTTGTTATTACCCTGTGGTTGGTTATATGGCTAGAACAATGACAGTATCTTTCAGATACTTTCACTCGTGAAAGGATTTTCTGTCGAAATGCAGCCTGCCATAAAGGCTGTGTTTCAGTTTGACAAAGACTAGGATGAAATGGAAAAACTTGAATGACTTAGGAGGATCATTGAAATTAAGTATCATAGTTGTTATCTTGAGATATTTACAGTGCCCAAAGGCAGCTAACTTGTGGAACCAGCATTCATGGGCATTTAGTCAAAACAGAATATGAATAAAGGTGAGATCAGATTCAGTTCCAGGTTGAGATTGTAAGGGTCAGGCAGGTAGACGGTCAAATGGCTATAGTGGATGTGAACTTGGGAATGAAACATTTAGGAATGTTAAATGGGCAAATAGCACTTTGCTTAGATTCAGCTTAAAACTGTTTGTGTTTTATAGAAGTCCAGAGTATCTGAGGCCTTGGCTCAGGTCAAACGACAGAGTTTGCTTGCACAGAAAAGGTTGTCTATGACTTTTATTACTCCTGAAAATCAAGACAGTTCAATCACTAGGTTTGAAGCAGAGAGCAAGGAAAACAATTTGGCACCACAGAAATTGGAGAATTCAGGCTTCTCAGCTCAGGTTTCAGGCAAAGCAAAGGATTTCCAGATTTTGTCTGATGTCAGTTTTCCATGCAATCCTTCAGCTGAACAGTCAACAGATGTTGGGTTAACTCCGCTTCGTCGGGCGACCTTTATCAAATCTCGATCTTTTGGGCCAGGATTGTCTCCCCGAAAACAAATTTCTGACAAGGTTGGATTAAATGAGGAAAAAAGGTTTTCAGCCAAAAGTCAGCAGAGTCCATTAAAAGAAAAGAATTGTTTGACAGGAAATAGCAGAGCATCTATTTATGAGCTTCAGTCTCACAATTTTCAGTCATCTTCGTCAGGTATGAGGTCTGTGACAGATTTTGAGATGCTAACACCGTCACGAAGGACAACGTTTGTAAAATGTCAGACTAATCTTCAAAAGACTCCAGCAAAAGAGAATGTGGCAGCTGTTGTCAGCAAGTCTGCTTCACCACCCATCAGCACAAAGGAGACACACTGGCACTCAAGGACTGTTGATGACATGAGCGTGGCTTCTGTGCCAGGTGCGTCTTTGGGGCTTTTGCGCAGTGAAACATACACAAAGCTGAACAGCAGCTTAAGTTCATTTCAGTCTTGTATTCAGGGCTCAAAAAGCCCAACCATTGATGAAGAAGACTGTCAGGCTGTTCATTCTGAAGGATCTGCTAAAGGATTGTCTCAGGCTGTAGAGAGGAAAAGAACAGGATTGCTTAGAGATGTTACAAGTTCCAGTGATGTCTTGAAAGAAAAACTTACGATGCTTCAGAGTGAATGTCTGGGAGATGTGATTCAGTCTGAGTGTCATGTTGACAGTCCTTCAGAGACTCGATATCAAACTGCAAAGAACACGCCTGTAGAGACTCCTGCCGATTCTGATCATGAGGAGCCCTTCCAGGATTCAGTTGTCTGCCTATCCCACAGTGTGTCGGATATGCTTTCATGCAGTATGATGCCTTGCCAGAACGTTCATTGTTGTTGGAGTAAGCAAGATCAGGTATTCGACTCGAATGATGCAAGCACAGAGGTTGTTGTCTTGCAAATGGTAGAAGAGGTCAGCATTGTGCAGGAAGCTCATATCTTTGAGACACGAGTGAATATCGAACAGGTAGAAGAAATTCTTGTAGAGGAAACTGGTTATTCTGTTGGTGAAAATTCTGTATTGGAATATCGTGAAGTCGAATCTGTTAATCAAAATTTCGTAAGACAGACGAAATCTGTCGAAGAATCAGCTGTTCTTAGTAGAGGTTTTGTTTATTCTGATGTTCGGGACGGAATAAAGGTGGATGCGTTGTCCGGTGAAAATGAAACTGATTATAAGACTGAATGGAAGATGAATGAAGTGAAAACGACGCTTTTGGAATCCATGTCAGAGGTTGGTTATGAGGTTTCAAGTCTGGTAACACTTAATCTGACAGATTTTACAGACCTGTCCCCCGAATATGATTGTACTACTTTGAAGGCTGATCCAAGCACTGAACGCAGCGTTGAGACGTGGGCTGCTCCTGGGTCACCAGGTCGGTTGTCTTCCACTCCAGCCGGAAAACGATATTCATTGCTTGCCTCTGGATCGCTGGAGCATCACTTGGGAGATGGAGATATGGAAGCTCCAAGTCCAATTGTTAAACAGCTGTTTCAGAATAACACCTTGCTGCAGAGTCACTGTTTGCAGAGTGCACTAGTCCCAAACGCAGGTCATACTTACATTATTGACGAGGGCCAAACACTTCCTGGCCAAGTTTTAGAGACGTCTGCAACAGTTGAGAGGGAAACTAATCCACCTTCTTTGAATGTTGTCACAGTGACTAAGACAAAACCGGCTTTTGCGCATGTGGAAAACGTTAAAGGTCAACATGGCTCAAGTGCAAGCAGAGCACTCTTCGAATGTACTGGTTTTTTGCAGACTACTCGAGAAGTTGATAAAAACAAAACTCAGGAAACTAGTTGCAAGTGGCAGACTGCGATTTGTCCCCTAGAGGACAGTACAATTACAGAAATGGACAATGTAAGTGGTCAACATATAAGCAACACAACCATAACAAAGAAATATCAGGTTCTACCAACAACCATCCATGACTTTGAAAGGAAAAACCCTTCAAACCAACAATCTCTGAGTTATTCTGTCTTATCCAGCCCTTCTTCTAAACGGAGTATGTTCACCTTGAGGGGTGATGCTGTGTCAAGGGTGCATGGGAAGTCCATGCTCGAAGCCCAGCATCCAAAGCGGCGACATGTAGAGGGAGACACAAGTCCCATAAAGAAGAACTGTGATGGTAGTCGACCTGCTACAACTGGTTCTGGAAGATCAACTTTTCAGAGCCTAGTAGCTGCTAAGGAAGTTTCAGGTGGAAGTTCCCATGTGGTGCCTAGTACTACATCTGGCAGAGAAACACATGCGCCTAATGGTTCGGCATTCAAAGGTTGGCAAACAAGTAATTTGTAACATAGTCTTTCTGTTAGTAGCTGATGTTTAATGTCACTTGTGTCTTGTAAATATAAGGAAAATTGAATACGATACTGCCAGTTAAAGTATCAATTTACGGTTAAAGAGACTTCATTATTCAAGCTATTGATTTAAAATTTACAAATCATTCTTCCTCCCCTTGTATGTATGTGTGTGTGTCATGAACCATAATATAGCACCTCTTAAGTAACCCTCAGAAGCATTACGAATTATCAAGCCCCATTTGAAATTGAAGCTCAGAGCTTTGCACATATCCACTTTGCCTGTTCACAGGTTTGCTAATTGATTACAGCTTTTAATATCTTAACAGTTTTAATTTTTTTTGTTATCTGATTACCTAATTGAATATATTCCTGACTGATTTAATATTTAGCAAAGGAAAAGAAACTGATGAACTCTGGGCGGTCGTCTATGACTCAACATGGCACTGCTGGAAAACAAGTGAAGTCCTCAGCTGGCATTGCCCAATCAAAATTACTTCTACTGAAGCCAAAGAAACATCCAGGTACGCTCAGGTTTTGATTGGTTAAATTTGGGGAATAGAAATTTAGGATGGCAAAAGTCCTACAGCCAACCATTTTTGATGGTTACTTTAAAAATTTCTGTGGAAGATTTCATGTTCTAAAAGGTGATTCTTGTATTAACCATCTTGGCCAATTTTTTGCAGAGGTTTCATTAATGTCAATATTCAGAGGCACGTAAATACGCTCAGTTTACCCTACTCATGAACATCCATAACCTCTAGGTGCAGCAGCTTAGGTTGGGTCACAGTTATGGTAAACTTAACTAGTGATTTCTCAGAAGAAACCATGAAGAGACCTATATTTTTAAAAATTGTTACTCATTTACTGTTTGCAATAGAAATATGTGGTTTTCACCTAATTATACTGCAGTTCCAGATGTATCAAACCAAGTTTTAAATTGTTTCTGACTTTGTGAGGGTTTTCTCATACACAGGCAGTTATGTTGGAAGCTGCATGGCAGACTGAGGTACTGTTGGGTTGCTACTAGAGAACTAGTATATAATATAAGAGCTAACCATTTAATTTTTTAACTGTTGACAGTTTGGCTGATGCGTTGGGTTTCCGTCTCTGCCACTGTAGTTCGAATCCTGGCTTCACCATGTGAAATTGACATAGATTGCATTGCCAAATTATACATAACTGAGGAGGCCACCATCATTGATGATTGCCTTCTTTAAAACCAATGTTCACACATTTCTTTGCCTGTACAGACTGGCTGCCAACTGAAAATTATGCTATTCCATGACTTGGTATCGTAAAAGGGTACCTTATGAAATATGTATTACAAGACATGATTTTTCTAATAAGTTTGTTTGCAGATATGTTGACTGAAAAGTGTATTGCCTGGGTATCAGCCATTCCTTCATTGCTTTATTCTCTGAGCTCTTATGTTTTTGAATTAAACACAACAGTAATAGTTTTATGATTTTGCTGTTGAGTGTTGCCTATTTCAGCAGTATTTCGCTGTAGTACTTCAACATGACAAAGATGGAATCATCTGATCTCTTATTCTGTATGAGCGTGTTGTGCCTGCTCTTGGCAGCAAAATGCTCCATAAGAATGGAGCATTTTGCTGCCATACATTCATGCTGTACTTCTCAATGACTTGAACACATTTTCCACTTAAGTTGCACCTTTTTCGATTATCTGACAGAGCATGGCTATTTGGAATTGCTCTTGGTATAAATTTCCGTTTATATTTTGTTACAAAGATGTCTTATGTAGCTGTTCAGTTGGTTTTTCTTTTGGCAACCTTCAGCGATTTCAAAGCATCCGATGCCGTATGCATCTAAGAATATGTACTATGATGAGCGATGGATGGACAAAGAGGAACGGGGATTTGTCAAGTGGCTCAACTTTGTCCTGTCACCACCTGACTACTACTTCGAGGCCAAGAAGCAGAAAGGTTGATTTGCAAAGGTTTTCTATTCTCACTACAGAAAATCTAGTTATTCCAAATTATGTGTATAGTTTCCCGTGTATGATAAAGGTATGCCCTAAAAACTATAGCTTTATTATTAAAAGGATAGCATTTACAAGCATACCTGGGAATAAGTCTTTTATTATTATCATAATTATTATTAATCAGTTATTATTATTAATCAAGTTAATTTATGAATTTGCCTCCAAAGCACAGGCAGCGGGGAAAAGTCTTTGATTGTTTGACAATAAAATAAGAGAAAGAAGGGTCCTGCAAAGCCAGTGGTAGTTGGCCATATGGCCTCGACCCTGCTCATTTTTTCAATGAATTAATCAGGTGAGATGCTTCACCACTGCTGCCCATTTGTATGGGTGCCACACCATTTAAGGTCCCCATGTACAAACGGTGGGACAGACAGCTGACTAGAGGAAGCTGATGTTAGGTTTGTCCTGGTAGAAATAAGCATGAATGGAATGCATAACTCAGCAATGTAGCTTGGTGATAGGCCATGTTGTGCCTTGTATACAAGGATAGCCACCTAAAATTGAACCAGAGCCTGAAAGAAAACCCGTTTAATTTTGAAGGCTTTAAGTCCTTGCTCGACTGGAGATACTGGAATGAGCAGTTACATGCAGCACAAACTGTAAGGAACCACAAAAACAACACAAAAGAGAACTGAGTATTGAATAACAGTAGTCGAGGCATGATAGGATGAGTGAATGAACAAGAGCATAGGCAACATCATGAGTTACCCACTGTAGCCTGGGTTCTGGTTTTCTCTTACCTATCAGAATTTGTTCCAGCTTCTATGATGGATTATGATTTTGATTGCGATTTTGCCTTGAGGGACCCATTGACTGATGCCTTGGGCATTATGATAACGATGCTATAGAAGTCTTAAGATTAGATTAGAGATTGACAGCTTGGAGTTGCCTAAGGAGCAGTTGCAAGACAGTAATGGACTGGGAATACCATTCGTTCAGTCTGGAAACTTGTGTTTTTACCTCTCGGATCGGAAAGCTGGAAAAGCGTTAGAACTGCATTTCTAAAGCATTGTTGTGAAAAAGGATAGCTTCACTACTGGATATGTGCAGATTCACATTGCTGTGCAACTTTGTGCATGTTTCAGTTTCATAATAATAATAATAATAATAATAGTAACGTGTTTAACCTGTCCGAGAAGAATGAGTGAACTGAAATTTCTTAGCTGTTGGATTTTTTTTTATAAAAGTTGATTATGTTAACATATGTGCAAAAAGATATACAGTAACAGTTTGGAGAGATTTATATTCAAGTTTAGTGAAAAACTTTAATATAAGTCATGATGACTTGATAAAATTTTCAGGGTATAATGCAGAATTGGCATAATTTTACTTTTATTTTTAGTTGATGCTGGCGTCCTGAGCTTGGACAGTCGCAACAAGGAGCAAATTCTCTTGGCTCCATCAAAGGAAGATGTTTCTCTTCGTGCTTATTCGGTCAGACGGCACCTGAATCGTCTTCGGAAAGCTTCCTGCATGCTGTTCCAGTCGGAGACAATGGCAAAAGTTGTGGTAAAACTCGAACGTGAAATAGAAGCAGGTCGTTTGGCGATTCGTCCAGATCGAAAACTTTATGCTGATCTTGGTAGGCATTTCATACTTGATTTTCACCTTTTTTAAATGTGATAATATATGTAATTGATATAGATTCCTATGAACATAAATATTCGGTGGTGCTCTTGACTTGTTCCGTGTGAAGCCTGTTGGCATTGACAGAGATGTCTGGTAGGGTGTCATTTTGCATCTTCAGCATAATCCAAACAGATTTTTGCTAGTAAAAGTTTTATATAGCAACCATATGGCCTCGACCCTCCTCATTTGTCAATGAATTTATCGGCTGAGATCCTTCACCATTGATTCTCGTTTGATTAGGCACCAACACATGTAAAGTCCCCACGTATGGACCGTGCAAGCCCGAGTAAAAATACGATCACTGGTATTGAAAAAATGGTGAACAAGTACAGGCAGACAGATATTAATTTTGTCTTGCCATCTAATTTATTCAGCAGTTGGCTGTATCTAATTATACTGTCCATTCAGTGGTGCCAGCTGAAGAGGAAATGAAAGTTTCTCAGGCTCTTTATTTAAAACCTTAAAATAAGCACAAAGAATTTGCTCTTTGAAAACCTTTTCCATGTAACTGGAAATATAGTTCAGCTGTATTTTGTTTTATGCAGGTTTTATGTATTTATATGTGATTATTCCATGATTTTTACCAGAGTTATGAATGATCCATTGGGAATCAATAAATTGCATTAAAGGGTAGAAATGTTGTTTCTGGAAAATCAGGCCTTGCCTCAGGACCATCCAGAATCGTGCTTTTGATGTTAAAGGATCTCACCTGATCATATCACCCAACGAGTTCATTGCAAAATGAGGAGGGTCGATGCCATGTGGTCGCTATATAAAACCATGTATTTTTACATTTCTGAAGGCAGTAGCTTTGTGGCATCCACTACCTCTTCCAACATCTTTCCACTCATGTCCAACGAGTGGAAAGACGTTTAAAGACATAGTGTACCTCAAGTTATCTGAGACAGCTGACTGCAGATGGCCAAGCTCCAAGACAATTTTCGTTTATAAATTGTTTATATTTATTGGATTATTACTGCAGGACTGAAGCAGCAGATTCTAGACCTCATCCTCTCATACAATCCTCTGTGGCTCCGTATCGGTTTAGAGACGATATATGGTGAAATGCTTCCGTTACATAGCAATGAGGACGTGATCAGTCTCTCGCGATTTATCCTCACCCGTCTTTTGGCCAATCCAGACATCGGAGCTCAGTATGCACATCCAAATGTTCAGCATCTTTACAGAGAAGGTTAGCAAATGTTTCCATGTTTGCTTATCAAAATTTAAAGTACTGTATAATTTTACCATTGCATAACATTTTTTCATGAGATTCAAGTCTTTCTGGCTGGATCTCCACCCACAGAAATTTGGGTTACACACATCCTGGAGACGACCCAAAGTCAGGAACTGTTGGCAGATGGAATTGGCGTCGTTCCAGAGAGAGGCTAAATACTTATGTTGTTCATGAGTCCTATTTATAAGTAGTGTTAGCTACAGTTCATAGCTTTTGTTGCTCTCGTAGTAGCAGCACAAATATAACTGCATGAGAAACCTTCACAAAGTCAATAAAGATCAAAACTGAGTTTGGTATAGCATTGGATTGTGTCGGAATTTCTGAATAATTTACGTGGAACTCGCATTAGTCGTTGAAGTTCATTTTCACCTTTTGACCTTATCACAACCATAAACAGACTGGGAAGGAACAGAAACATGATACAGGAAGGAGGATGAGAAATTGAGTGAGGCCATAAAGATATAAATATACAGATCTCCATAGCAAGACATTCTGTCGTATAGATCTGAGGGAGCAGAGTGATGAATGAGTTGACACGGCGGCCGAACGGCTAGCTCATCTACTTTTAGCCTGTGTGACTTGGGTTCATATTCCAGGTCCAGCATGTTCATTCACCTTTGATAGTATGGTCAAACTGTGTGTTATCTCAGAGGCCATCATATGTTAATTGTGAATAAATAAGTGGTCTGAACTACAGAAGCAAGATACATCTGGTATAAATGATTGGGCTTATTTTATCAGAGGTGTATTTAACATAGACTCAGTTCTTATTACAGCATTTTATTTAAAAGTATTATTTGGAAGAATACTTTCTTGCTTTTATATAAGTAATATTGGTTATCAGTACTTTTACTTAAGTACTTGAAGTTAGAATTGCTGTCAGTTTGCTAAAGTACTTTTATCTGGTACTTTGGACAACACTGCATATTTGTTATTTTAACTGATAAACTATTTCTTGCAAATTGTGTGCTTGGATTTCTTTACTTTGGATTTAGGATATCAGGCTGCTTTGGCACAGTTTACGCTGAAGAAGTTCTTTCTCTTGGTTTTGTTCCTCGATAAAGCAAAATGCTCACGTTTGATCGATTATGATCCATGTCTTTTCTGTAAGGACTCAGAATACAAGGTTTGTTTCAAAGCTTAAGTGAATTCACAGATACATATATATTAAATTTATTGTTACTTTTCTGAATATAATAAAGCTTAAACGTGTCTGTACATTGTCCGTGAGCCATTTAGTACATTTAGAGCAGGCCACATATAATGCTGATGCCAGTGTCTGTATAATATGAGAACACTGGAATTTCTGTGTGCTTGACTAGGGAGAGGGGCAGCGAGAAGAGAGGGACAGGGAGTGCAGGGGAAGGTTGGGCAGGGGAGGGGAGAAATTGAAAGCAATAGGATGTATTGAACTAGGTTGTAGATGCTGTCTGGGATAGGCTACTTACTAATATTATTATTAGTAAAATATCAGAATTATTTTGTAACAGTATCGTGCTGTTTATTCCCTCAAAAGGCAGCGATTAAAATGCTACTGAACTTGAGCTCGTTCATTTGTCTTTGTTATTTTCGTTCTAATTTATATTGTTTGGTTAATTGCTTGGTCTGGTTTTAGTCGAGTCGTGACCTGTTGGTTGTATTCTCGAGGGAGTGTCTTCGTGGTGAGGGTGACATAACCAAACACCTTGGTTACTTGGGTTACACTGTATCGCACGTTCAGACTGTACTTGATGAGTATGACTTTGCTGTGACCAACCTCGCCACAGACTTGCGTGATGGTCTTCGACTGACGTAAGTTACTCGTAGTTTTTCTGTTTTAGCATGGTAAACATGATCAAATGGTGCGTCAAAATGTGCTGGCTGATGCAGTGACACTCCAAAACTCTGTTGATAGTTCACCTACTGTGACGAAAATGTCTGCTGAAAGATGTGTGAAGATAGAATGGAAAATGAAGTTTGACCAAACTAAGCATTGTGGTCCAAGTTTTGAAGTTATATGTCTCTAGCTGAGAGTGTAGCTCTGCTGACGAAATGGCACCTAGCTTATCTATCCTGGGCCTTTTTTACGCTGTATGAAGGCTGATATTTGTGGAAGCCAATGTCTTTCTCCATAACTCTAGTCCTCGTGGTTTCTAGGTAGACCATTTGGTCTTCTCCAATCCCTACATGAGAAGTTGTGTGTAGTTGTTTGTCATGTATTGAGAAACATGTTTATGAAAGTTCTATCTTTATGAATACAGTTTTCATATATGTACAATTTACAAATTTTCAGCTAATCAAAATCCAGTTAATTTAATGGTGTTGCATTTTAAAACACTGGCTCTAGACCCAACTGGCAAATTCTGAACCTTTTATAATTGCTTTGTTTGAGTTTATGATATCACTGAAAAGAGAACTTGTTTTGGTTTCATGCTGCACTGTTTGGTTTAACTTGATTCTGTGTGGTTTTGGTCAAACTTATTGATATAGTTTTTGTCTTGTGTTGATTCGTTTTGAAGACGTCTGATGGAGCTTCTGACTTTGAAATGGACGTTGAGCTCTGAACTTCGTGTTCCAGCAATCAGTCGTCTCCAGAAGATCCATAACATCTCTCTTGTCTTCAGAGAACTTGTCTCATGTGGGGTTGAACTGGACACGGTTAAGGGTGAGCATTTATCAGCTGCTGTCTAAGTCTTGGTTGTGCTCTGCTGGGTGAACAAAGGATTAATGACGTAGTCTTTTTCTGCAGTGGATGGCATATAATTTCAGATGTTTTGAAGCAAATTTACAATTTCTTTTAACTGATGGTCAGTAACTTTCTGTATTTCACACCATTTGAAGAAACCCTAAAATGTTGCCATTTTATATATTTTTGCAGTGCATTTGAAGGGTTTTTGTGGGGCTTTAAGATTTCATCATAGAATTTACATAATATTTATTTTTAGAAATTCATTAGAATATGAGGATTGGTTTAAGTCAAAACTGCAAACTGAAGCGTTACTTTGGCTTCCTGCTGAGCAAAAGATTTGTTTCAAATGGGGGCTTATAGAACATTGAACTCTGGCCAACAATAATACTTAATCCCTAGACTTATCATTATTCAGCTAGGTTATCTGCCTGTCTTTCTCTGGTCATGCCTAAGACTAGGACTGTTCACCTCTTTAAATGTAGCAGACTGTTTAGCATGCATCTTTTAAAATGTGACTTTGAAATTCATTTCGTTTGTTGACATTTTGTAAAGGAAAAGCTATAGATCCACGTGATATTGTGGATGGTCATCGCGAGAAGACTCTTCGACTTCTCTGGAAAATCATCTTTGCTTTCCAGGTATAAGCTTTGTCACCAGGTGGCAACTTTTCATCTGTCAAATGTAGTTGCTCGCTTTAGGTTGTATTTCTTAATTTTATTTATTTGTGAATTCCTTTGATTATCAGTAATAATGAACAAAACAAGAAGAAAAACCCTTGAGTTGTTGAAGGGACTGGACTAGCTTTGAGTGGATGACAGATTTAAATGTAAATCTAGGCTATGATGTAAATCATGACTCAAAGTTGCTTTTTTGACATAATTGTTACTGGAATTAGATACTGAAATTACTTATTTGCACATGAAACTTCTCTAGGATAATTTAAAAAATGTAAATTCTGTTTATTTAGCTGTGCATTTACTTTTGAAGACAAATGATAGTTTTTTTTAGAAAAAGAGGGTTGCTGGTAACTTAGATCTGTGTTACAGAAAGCACTTTTGGAGGGATGTATTTGTGATGTTGCTTGTTGGCCTTTTCTTCATTCCAGGTTGAGATGGCTGTTAGTGAAGAGACTCTGAAAAACGAGGTTGAACTTTTGAAGCGCAGGTCCACTTGTTTGAAGGTCCTGAGGAAGGAGGAACTTGGAGTTCTTGGTGAGTAATTTTAGTTGGCATCTGCAGACCTGACATCCGAGACTATCAGTCTGAATTCTCCAGACGTGGATTCAGCAATTCTGCACCAGTCGTCTGGAACAGTCTCCCTTTTCATATTGCTTTCCAACCAAGAACCACTTCTTTTCCAGCCTGTCATTTTCACTGTGAAGACAAATATATGATATGTAATTCAAGCAAAAATGGGGTTTATAAGTTGGAGGTTTTTGTGGTTCATGATAGGAGTTGCCAGAGGCAGAAGACAGTCGGTTGAAGATGACACCTACGTCGACAGTCCCCGTCTGTCGCTTCTGCTGGCATGGTGCCAGCTAATTTGTGCACACTACGGGATGAAGGTTTGTGTTTCATGTCAAAATTCTAAATAATTCTGTAAATTTTGCTTCTATTGCAATCTAATTTTTATTATGATCTTTAAGGGATAGATAAGCTTTGGGCATACTGAGTCACAAATTGTAAGAAAAATGATTTTAGAGAAGAAAAAGTTTGCCATGCTATTATGCCATCTAATAAATACATAAACGATTGATTGAATCAGTGTTCCTAAAGGTATCAAGCAAATGGATGCATCTTGGCTGTTCTGTCATTCTAATTGTATATTACAACTTCTATAACATCACTAATATTGCACAAGACATCATTCCATGAAGCAAAGTAAATGGGTATTGTGTAGGTTCAGGCATCCTCTGGGATGGAGAGTGTGGCAATTGTGAGCAAGTTCATAGTGCACATGTCACTAAGGTCATTTTTAATTGTGTGTATGGGTCTGTGTGATCTGAGTACATTGTGGCTTTTAAGACCAGTGAAATTATATTTTGTTATCAGATGGTGGACCTGTAAAACTTATTTAATAAATTACTAATTTAATAAATTAAAACTTTTAATAAATTGCTTATATATTGCAATGTAATGTAATGTATACTTTTACAGTTTCGTAATTTATGTAGTGCCCTTTAGAGATACCGACTGGGCACTCCCAAATCCTCAGCAAAACAGAATTAGTCTTTTAATTTATGGCTGACATTTGCTTGAATCATAAGGTGGAGATCAAGGGCATTAATTTCGGGCCTGATGATGGATATACAGTACAACTGAGTATCATTTTATAATAATTTATATTCTACATCAACTGCAACATAGTGTAACTATGGTGTTAGGTGGAGAACTTTACAGTGTCATTCTCAGATGGCCGTGCTTTGTGCTATCTGGTGCATTTCTACCATCCATCAGTTTTGCTTTTGGACGCTGTTAAGACTCCGACATCGTTGACGTACAACGGGAGATCTGGGTTGAGCTGTGGAAACACAAGTCTGAGTGACGACAGCCTTGAAGAAGAGAAATCCAGTAACCTGTGTGAGTGTCTTGGATTAGCGCTTTCCTCAAACTCGTTTATATCAGATTTTTTTGCTTTATTTCTTTCTCTTTACAAGATAGGTTAACTTATGATGACTGTTACACGATAGGTTAAGATACGATGACTGTTTTCTGGTCTTTTGTTATTGTTTCGTGTTTTTTGTTACCGTTTTTGTTGTTCTCTGGAGTTATCAGTATTATTGAAAGACTACTGATAAATTTGTTTTGTTGTTTTATGTTTTTGATTGACTTATTCTTACTAAGCTTATGTTTCTTATGTTTAAAATTATGCTGCTGATTGCAGTGGAACTATCCAGATAAAAACGAAATGTTTGTTTGAATGTTGACTGTTAGTTTTGAGGTCAGATACCACTTTGCACTGATTAGGGGCACTATACAATTTGACTATCTAACTAGTATTTTAAGATACATAAGAGCTGTTTGTGTTCTGAACTACTTTGTTTCTATGGTTAATTGACCAGATTTAGATACGGTAGGGCCTGATACTCAAATACCAGCAACAGTAGTTATTTCTTGGCATTAGTATCTTATAGTATCTTGGCATGAGTATCCGTGCAAATTTTTCTTGACATTTCTTTAAATTTTCAGCTTCAGTTCATTCAGCACCATAAATATCATGTTAAATTTTCTGCAGAAAACTTGAAATTAAGTTATGTATTCAATGCAAATAACTGCTGTTTTAGCCATATCGGAAAAATCTCCTACTCTACCTTTTCAAGAGGAACAGCTGGGGACCATTTTCAGTTTAATATTAAGTTGCACATCTTTTGATCTGTTTTATATTAATGTTTTAGCTAATCTGATAGCTTCTAAAAGGTACTATGTATATGATGAGATATGTACATACATTAGATGGAGAGGAATGAGAATATTTGACAACATTTCAGTTCCTGTATTTCCTGTGGCATTAAGATTTTTATGTTTCCTGCTGTAAAATGTGGTTCATTTGTTCAATGATGTTGTGCATGTTTGTTGACAGACGCTGGTGAAGCGAAGGACTTTGAAGAATTGTTTGCAAATGAGAGACATAACTTCAAACTTTTGCATGAAAAAGTAAGATTTTTTGTTTCCACTCAGTTGTTCTGTCTTTTTTAGTTTTCAGCATATACACCTGAAACTGGTTATAATGCTGTTGTTAGAAGTCATATGTAGAACTGCCTCATAACAAAACCATGTTATTTTGAGTTTATTTTCTGTAGCTGAACTTATTTTGGGATTTATGTCTCCAGCCGCATTATATCAGAATCGTTTTATAACGAAGCATGTTATGACGAGTCTTTGGTGTAGTTTTGTTGAAATTGTTTTTACTTTTGGTAAGTTGTTAAATGACTTTGCCTTTCAGTAGTAGCATTTCTGTTAATGAATGCCCGTTATTTGTGTTATTTGTTCATGTGTATATCTAGGTTTAAATTTCACTGGATGACCCTGGTAATTTGTGTGCTTGTATTTGTTTTGCACGCTTAATGGTGGGTCTTAATAATAGTATTTTTCAGCATTTGAAGTGCTGTAGCATCATATTTATGACATAGTGCAAATTATGCATTATACTGCTATCATATTCTGACTCTTATAACTTTAAAAACACTGATGAAAAAACTTATGACCAAAAATTACCAATTTACCTTTGTGCTTGCTCGATATTTTTCATGTTTTCTCCTGTGAAATGTTTGCAAATAAAATAACTTTCTACAGATCTATGCCAATTTAATAAAGTAGACATCTCACATTTGGTAAATTTAAGTTGTCAACCAGGAGACCCTTGTTGTGGCTGGCTGTTATGCTGGTGATACCTTTGGGTAGAGCAGCATGTTTGAAGCAACATCAGTGAACTAGTGCATGCAAAACACTCACTTTGAAATTTTTACATGGACTTGATGTTTTGCCTTGTGTTTTGTACGTAAGGTTGCTGAAATTGGGGGCGTTCCAGTGATGCTGAGAGTTGGTGATATGTCAAATACGATTCCAGATGAGAAACTGGTGATTACCTATGTGTCATACCTTTGCGCTCGACTCCTGGAAATACGGCATGAAACGAGAGCTGCCAGAGTAATTCAGACTGCCTGGCACAAATATGTTGCCCAAAAGAAGCAGTTTGCGCTTAGAGTTGAAGCAGCATGTAGGATTCAGTGTGCATTTAGGATGCATAGCAAGAGAAAGCAGTATTTACAGAAGAGGATTGCAGCTATCCGAATTCAGTCATGGTTCCGGGGTCTGAGAGCTGGAAATGGCAAGGAGGTGAGCAAGAACAGTTTGAAAGAGGGATGTTGCAAGCTTGAATGGAACAGTGCCAGCATTCTGAACAAAGATCTTGAAAAGGAATGTTGTCATGCTTTAAGGCAGCCACACATGACACAATATGAAATGGAAGAAACAGAAGCAAGTTCAGCAGTGCAAATGGAAAATTTTAATTTGCTAGAGAATAAGGAGAATCCTGTGTTAAAAGTAGAAACTATGCAACTAAGCACTGAAGCAGAATGTGAAGTGCAGAAAGGTAGAAATGAAATAGCACTGTATGAAGGGCAGAGGGAAATAAATACAGGACAGAGGAGAGCCATGATGGAAACTGACAAAGCAGAAGTCTCTGCACGTCGTGACAACAAATCAGATCTAAATGAAGTTAACATTCTTGAATATGGTTGTTACAGAGTTGTAACCAATAAGTGCAGGCAGTCTGAAGTTGACGAAGTAGTTTTGAACGCCTCACTGCAAACGGAGACACGTGAATTGCTTATCCAACTGCCGCCGGTAGAATGTGTTTTGGAGGTGGAAGATGATGTGCAGGATGTTGCAAAAGTAGAGCTTAGAGTTATTCCAGAAACATTCGAGTACAAGTCGACTGCTAAAGCTACGGAAGATGTTGTTCCAAAGCTGGCAGAAACTGATCTGAAAGACATCCACATTCCCAAAGATGAAGTGGTTTCATCTCTTGACGAAAGATCTGGTGATGAACTGCTAATAAATGTGAATGATGGAATGGCTTTACTTGCAACTGATGAACCTGCTCAGCCTGTGGATAATTTTCTGCTGGCAGCTGTAGATGATGGCATGCATAAATCAGTAAATGTGGAGAATATTAAACATTTTCAGGTAGTTCTGATGACAAAGAAGTCTCTAGTGCTCGAAGCTGAAGTCCAGTATTTTGATCCTTCTATTAAATGCACAGAGTCTACATGTTTTAACAACACAACTGACACTTTACATGTGTCACCTGCAGATCAGCCATTGAACAAAACTATAGATGAGAGTCCACATGACCTTACAACAGAGGTTAAAGAGCAGTTTAAGTTGGATTTGAAAGATCTTGAAGATGTTGAGTTTTACCCCAACCAAGTTAGCTTAAATGAGAACAAATGTAGGGCAGCTGTTTCTTTGCAGTCCATTTTTAGAATGTTGCTAAAGCGCAGACAGTTCCTAAAGCTGAGAGCGTCTGTTGAATATACTCAGAGAACTTTGAGAATGCTTCAAGTGAAAAACAATTACTTCAGACTGAAGCAGTGTGTGCTTGCTGTTGAATCTAGATGGATAGCAAAGAAAGAGATGCAGGCAGTTCATCAGAGATTTATGGTTTACCTTGGGGCTGTGATCACAATCCAAGCTGTTTGGCGTGGATTTTTGGCCAAACATTCTTATCGTTCTCTCTTAACTGTGACCTTGAAATTACAAAGAAATTATCGCAACAGAAGGATGAGACTGGACAGAGAGAAGAAACTAGAAATAAGCACAATTACTATTCAGTCTTTCTTTAGAGGATACGTGGAAAGGAAGAAGTACAAGAAGATGCAGAGAAATGCTGTCTTGATCCAGTCTGTGTTCAGAGGTTACGTGGAAAGGAAGAAATACCAGAAGATCCAAAGGAATACTGTATTGATCCAATCTGTTTTCAGAGGATATATCAAAAGGAAGAAATACCAGAAGATGCAGAGAAATGCTGTCTTGATCCAGTGTGTGTTCAGGGGGTACTTGGAAAGGAAGAAGTACCATATGATGCAGAGGAATGCTGTTCTGATTCAGTCTGTTTTCAGAGGATACTTGGAAAGGAAGAAGTACCATATGATGCAAAGGAATGCTGTTCTGATTCAGTCTGTTTTCAGAGGATACATTGAAAGGAAGAAGTACCGGAAGATGGAAAGGAATGCTGTTTTGATCCAATGTGTGTTCAGGGGACACTTGGAAAGGAAGAAGTACAAGATGATGCAGAGGAATGCTGTTCTGATTCAGTCTGTTTTCAGAGGATACTTGGAAAGGAAGAAGTACCAGATGATGCAGAGGAATGCTGTTCTGATTCAGTCTGTTTTCAGAGGATACATTGAAAGGAAGAAGTACCGGAAGATGGAAAGGAATGCTGTTTTGATCCAGTGTGTGTTCAGGGGACACTTGGAAAGGAAGAAGTACCAGATGATGCAGAGGAATGCTGTTCTGATTCAGTCTGTGTTCAGACGATTCTTGAAGAGGAAGCAGTATCGGAAGATGCAGAAGAATGCTGTCTTGATTCAGTCGATATTTAGAAGATACTTGGAAAGGAAAAAGTACAACAAGATGCAAAGTAATGCTGTCTTGATCCAATCTGTTTTCAGAGGATACTCGGAAAGGAAGAAATACCAGAAGATTCGAAGTAATGCTGTATTGATCCAGTGTGTGTTCAGAGGACACATGGAAAGGAAGAAGTACCAGGTGATGCAAAGGAATGCTGTCTTGATTCAGTCGATATTTAGAAGATACTTGGAAAGGAAAAAGTACCAGAAAATGCAGAGAAGTGCTGTCTTGATCCAGTCTGTGTTCAGGGGATACGTGGAAAGGAAGAAATACCCGAAGATGCAAAGGAATGCTGTCTTGATCCAGTGTGTGTTCAGAGGACACTTAGAAAGGAAGAAGTACCAGATGATGCAGAGGAATGCTGTTCTGATTCAGTCTGTTTTCAGAGGATTCTTGGAAAGGAAGAAGTACCAGAAGATGCAAAGGAAAGCTGTCTTGATTCAGTCAATATTTAGAAGATACTTGGAAAGGAAGAAGTACCAGAAGATGCAGAGAAATGCTGTCTTGATCCAGTCTGTGTTCAGGGGATACTTGGAAAGGAAGAAATACCAGAAGATGCAAAGGAATGCTGTCTTGATCCAGTGTGTTTTCAGAGGACACTTAGAAAGGAAGAAGTACCAGATGATGCAGAGGAATGCTGTCTTGATTCAGTCGATATTTAGAAGATACTTGGAAAGGAAGAAGTACCAGAAGATGCAGAGAAGTGCTGTCTTGATCCAATCTGTGTTCAGGGGATACGTGGAAAGGAAGAAATACCAGAAGATGCAAAGGAATGCTGTCTTGATCCAATGTGTGTTCAGAGGACACTTAGAAAGGAATAAGTACCAGATGATGCAGAGGAATGCTGTTCTTATTCAGTCTGCGTTCAGAGGATTCTTGGAAAGGAAGAAGTACCAGAAGATGCAAAGGAATGCTGTCTTGATTCAGTCGATATTTAGAAGATACTTGGAAAGGAAGAAGTACCAGAAGATGCAAAGGAATGCTGTCTTGATTCAGTCGATATTTAGAAGATACTTGGAAAGGAAGAAGTACCAGAAGATGCAGAGAAGTGCTGTCTTGATCCAGTCTGTGTTCAGGGGATACTTGGTAAGGAAGAAATACCAGAAGATGCAAAGGAATGCTGTCTTGATCCAGTGTGTGTTCAGAGGACACTTAGAAAGGAAGAAGTACCAGATGATGCAGAGGAATGCTGTTCTGATTCAGTCTGTTTTCAGAGGATACTTGGTAAGGAAGAAGTACCAGAAGATGCAAAGGAATGCTGTCTTGATCCAGTGTGTGTTCAGAGGACACTTAGAAAGGAAGAAGTACCAGATGATGCAGAGAAGTGCTGTCTTGATCCAATCTGTGTTCAGGGGATACATGGAAAGGAAGAAATACCAGAAGATGCAAAGGAATGCTGTCTTGATCCAGTGTGCATTCAGAGGGCACTTAGAAAGGAAGAAGTACCAGATGATGCAGAGGAATGCTGTTCTGATTCAGTCTGTTTTCAGAGGATACTCGGAAAGGAAGAAATACCAGAAGATTCGAAGGAATGCTATCTTGATCCAGTGGGTATTCAGAGGACACTTAGAAAGGAAGAAATACCAGAGCATGCAGAGGAATGCTGTTCTGATTCAGTCTTTTTTCAGAGGATACTTGGAAAAGAAGAAATACAAAAAGATCCAAATGAATACTGTATTGATCCAGTCTGTGTTCAGAGGTTACTTGGAGAGAAAGCAATATCAGAAGAAGCAAAGGAATGCAGTTCTGATTCAGTCTGTTTTTAGAGGATACTTGATGAGGAAAACATACCAGAAGAATCAAAGAAATGCTATCTTCATCCAGTCTTTGTGCAGAGGATACTTGACTAGGAAAAAATTGCAGAAGATGCAAAGGAATGCTGTCTTGATCCAGTCTGTGTTCAGAAGACACTTGGATAGGAAGAAGTACAAGAAGATTCAAAAGAGTGTTGTACTAATCCAGTCGGCATTTAGGGGGCATTTAATCAGAATGAGAAAAAGTAAATTGCAGTGGGCAGCTACAACAATTCAGCAAAGATATCGCAGCTGGGTGTTGGCTTCAAAGTTGCGCAAACACTATCTTGATCTTAGATTAGCAGTTGTCAGTCTGCAGCGCAATGCAAGGCAAATCATGTTTGCACATTGCTTTAAGCAGATTAGAAGTGCTGTTGTTATCCAATCAGCCTGGAGAATGTTCATTCTACGAAGACGCTTTCTGCTGATCCGAAGTTCAGTCCAAGTTGTGCAATCTCATTTCAGAGGATGGCACACTAGGAAACAGTGTAATCGGAAGAAACAGGCTGCCATTATCATTCAGAGACGAGTGCTTGCCTATCTGGAGCAAAAGCGTTGTGAGAAGACCCAGGCTGCATTGCTAATACAGTCATTTTTCCGAGGACACCGTCAACGAGTGAAGTACCAAATGATGAGAGAAAGTGTTGTCCGAATTCAGGCCTTAGCACGTGGCTGGCTTGTTAGAAAACAATGGTCTTTTGAACTTAAGAACAGGAGGTTTGCTGCCACAAGAATCCAGATGTGCTACCGAGAATATAGACAGAAACTAGTTCTTAAGGTGAGCTGCAAATATTCTTTTATGCTGTTCTGCTTCAATTTATGATTGGCTATTGGAATTTATTAATTTTTAGATAATCTTAGCCGTCGGTTCAATATTTGCCTAATTATAATGTCAGTGAAAGATACTTGTAATAAGGACTTTTTTGTAACCAGTGACAGTTGATATTTTATAATTTATTTTGAACTATTTAAAACTTTGTTAGTATGTCAGCTGGTGGCTATTTGTTTGTTTTGATTGTCTTGGTACTAGTATTAAGCAAGCTACATGGTGTAGATTGAAAGATTATTCAGCTGAGGCACAGCTTGACCATGGCAATCCAATGACAAGACACCTTTTCCACCTGTGTATGGTAACTTATGTTGAACAGATGCAAAGGCAGAAGAGAGCCAAGAAATTAATAGCAATCACTCAGCTGGCAAAGAAGTACATTGCAGCCATTGTCATACAAAGAGCGTATCGTAAACTCATGATCTTACGATGGGCACGAGATCACCTCACATCTGCTGTGATAATTCAGGTAAGGGAACTTCATCACAAACTGCCAGCACTTGGATCATGTGCATAAACGTTTTTCATTGTTTATTGTCCTGCAGAAACATCATTTTGTTTGGGAGATCTTGCACTATAGATAAAATGAATGATCATGTCATGTGGCATCTGTAGTGTTCATGCATAATGGAATTGGCCTAGTGACATACTATAAATAGCTGTTAGTCTACAAAGCAGGAACAGTGATAGTTACAATATGCACTGAGACAATGGCACTTTGAGGTTTGAGAGTTGTGGTAAATGTAAAGTGTAAATGTATATATTTTTCTATTTCTACCATTTGGCCTTGACCCTGCTCATTTTTCAATAATTTATCGGGTGAAATCCTTCTCCACTGCTGCCTGTTTTTTACTGGCACCGTGCCATTTAAGGTCTCCGTGTGCGGACCATGCTAGCTCCAAAATTTATAATTGCTGCAAAATTGCGACAACCAGGATGCGAACCATATGCACTTTGTCGATTTTTGATCAAAATAAAGCAGTTAAAAACTTCACAGCATCAAGACATTGTGTTTTACTGCAATACTTCTGTTTTATTTTTCCTAAGATTATTTCCATGTTGAGTAGCGCTTAATGTAATTTATGTATGTATCTAGACAGTTAATTTAGCACCTTTTAAGTACTTCACAAAAACACTGCCTCTGCTGGCTTAAGTGGTGTTAAAGTTTGTTAAGAACAAATAAACATCAGGAAGCAAGCAATGCTCAGATGTAGTGTGTATATATTGATTTTTTACAAATGTTTTAGAGGTGGTTTAGAGGCCGATTGGAGCATTTTCGATACTTGGTCGTAATAAAGAAAGCGAGATATTTGCAGTTGATGTGTCAGAAATGGCTACAGAGGCGCCACCGAGCAGCTGCTGTCATTCAGCTCAGTGTGAAGCAGTGGCTGGTCAGGAAGCAGCACGAGAAAATGATGAAAGCAGCGGTCATCTTACAGGTACACTGGAAATAAGATCATTTTCTCAAGCTCACTCTGACCGTTTTATGTCAGAATTTATGTTTTAATGGAGAACATTATAAGACGTTTCTGGTGTGTAAGAGAGATACAGGAAAACTAGTTTTAGAAGTAAATGTGTCTCAAGTCAGGGATAAGAAAGTCTGTGTTTTCCAAACAGCTTTACAACTGAAAATGTGTAATTTGTAATCTTGTTCTTATATGTATGTATATACATAGGCACTATAGCGCCTTTTAAGTATCTAACAAAAGCGCTGCCTGTGCCAGCCTAATGTTAAGAGTTCCTGGACTATGTAGCTTTGAAGAAGACGAGCGACGACAGGCACTTATTGTAGTTGTGTAATCTTTGATCTATTTTAGTGGCCAATCTGAACTAGAGCTATGTTTTTTGGACATCTTCCAAACTTTTCAGTGTCTTTTCTAAATTATGTAAAGGTGTTTTCAATAAAATGGATACAGCGTGAAGACAAGCTTGAGCCCATGGAATTCTGTTTCACGTGTAGAAATCTGGGTGTAACATAGGAAAATTTGAGCACGACATTTGTGGATTGTATAAAATCATCTTTGGCTTAACTTTATCATACACTGCTAGACCTATGTAACAACGGTAACTATGGCTTTAATTTTAAGTATCTTTTATTAAAAATGATAATGCTTATAGCTTATTTTATTTATTGTGATCTGTAAAGAGTTTTCTTGTTAGCTGGGTCAAAAACTAGACAGAGCAACTTGCAGTTTCATTTGGAAGAGATAAGTTTTGTGTTGTCATTTCATAGATTTGGCTCGGGTGCTTGAGAAAAATTAAGGTTGTCGTGGTGCGTGTCTGTCACCCTGCTCAATTAACCCTTTACCCGTTTATTAAAAATTTTCAGGTTCCGCCCACAGCGTTTATTTAATTTTGCATAAACATGGTGTTTTCAGGTGTAAACATTGCTGACTGTTTTAACTGGAAAAAAATAAAATGCAAAATGTTTTATTGTTATTATTTGTTTATGACATAATTTGTCTCTGGTCACAATGCATAAGAAATGTACCTGAAAATAAGTATAAGAAAATAAGTATAAGAATTTTTTCTTTGTGTGATACACCTCAACCCATGGAACTACGCAAAGTGAAACATCACAATCAGGTTCTGACTCTTGAGTGTCTTCCTCTGCCTCCGAAAAACAATTATCGGATAAATCATCCAAATCCTCTAGTTACGATAAATTCGATTCACCAGATGAATCTTCAGCTAAAACCTGCTCTGCAATGAGGCTGACATCATGCGTACGAAAGTTATGTTTCATAGAAGAATTTGACGTTTTTAGGATATGTTTACAGAGAACCGAAACTATATTTTGCAACTGAAAATACCAATACTAAAAATAGAATGACGCCATTTGTTTCCATAGACGATCTAAATAATAGAGCAATCCAATAGTAATAATAAAAGCGAGATATTTCGGGGTAAACTGTAGCAGTAAGGTTAGGACTATGATCCGCGAGTTAACTCGGGGTAAACGCTGTGGACTGGATTACCGCCGGCGAGTATACTCGGGGCAAACGGGTAATGGGTTAATGAAAAAATCAGATATCAGATTTTTCATTTGACAGAAGTCTTTCACAACAAACAAAATGATTTAGCAAATCATGCTTTTATAAATAGTTACTAACAAAGATGTAATTGTTACTTTTAAGTATTATTAAACTGTTACTACTTACATTTAAAATGGTAAAAAAGTTTCATATGTTTTTGCATTGTGATGATTGTGGTTAATTTGGACAGTTCTTACTTAATAATAATTAATTCAACAGTCAAGGTGGAGAGGCCATGCCGTTCGTAAGGTTACATGTGCAAAAGTTGATGCAGCCAGGGTCAAGATACAGGAAGCATCACGAAAGGCAACAGAGGAGAAGAAGCTCTACTACCGTACATCATCTGCTTTGGACTATCTGCTCCGATATAAGCAGTTGTCCTATGTTCTTGAGGCACTTATGAACCTCGGTAAGATATGTGCATCCATGGCTTGTTTGTTTATTTAGATATAAAAAGAATCTGTTCGTTATTTTGAGTTGAATTTTAGTCAGGACCTGTTCTAGTTAATGACTTTATGGCACTGTTATTATAATGCACAAGCATGAATTGGTGGTCACATCAAGTGAAACTGTAGTAAAAAATCATAGCCTTTGGAGCTAAGCCTGGTCAAAATCCTGACAAATTAGAGTTCATATATGAAACATTGCCATATGTTTTTTAAAATGAAGTTAATGTCGGATTGTTAACATGCACACTATTTCACAGTACTGTCAATGCTTAGAACTTTAAATTGCTATATTTGTGTATATCATAAAGATGGCCGGGAAACGAGATTTGTGGAGGGGTGTCATAGAGAAATCAACGACTGGATCCAGTCCAGAGATGATTACATGACATGACATGTGTATATCATAAAACCTAACTGATCAAACTACGCTTGTGCAAACCTGCACCTACAGGCCAACTGATAGGTCTATTAGAAAACTGATTAGAACTGTAGTTTCGAGTAACAGTACCTTCTCACATTTGAAAATTATATCTTAAACATAGCCTCAAAGTACCAGTAGTTGGGTGATTTAGAAAATGTTTATCTGCCGTTTGCACAAGTTCTTGGTAGGATGTCTTTCATGTTGATTGTTTTTTATGAGTTAGAAGTCGCAACTCGTCTGTCTTCAAAGTGCTGTGAGCACATGATAGAGGGAAATGCTGTCAATGTGATATTCCGCCTGATCCGCAGTTGTAACCGCAGTCTTCCACATATGGAACTTATCAAATATTCGATCAGCATATTGTTGAACTTGTCTAAGGTTGGTTCTATGTTAAGACGGGGCTTTGATTAGTAAATCTGCAAGTATTTAAATGCTTACACTCGCTACTTTTTGCTTTCACTCTAAAAGCCTTATTTGGTAGAATAGTTTTTTACTTTTACTGAAGTAAAATCACTGATGAGTACTTTTAATTAAGTACTTACAGATAGGCTGGCCTGGTACTTTGAACAACACTGCTTATGTTATTGCTCTAATTTAGATGTTAACCAACTGGATGGCAGTGTCCAGTTGCTGATGCACTTGCCTTTGACCTCTAAGCCTGGGGTTTGAATCCTGGTGCATACAGAATTGACAGATTGTTGTCAAGCCATGTAACCTACGAAGAAGTTTGATTGGTATTGTCTTGGGATTTTACCTGGAGCCAGAATATTCTTTAATCCCAGGACCATGTCTCTGAGGATTAATGTTGATGGAATCATAATAGCTAGCGAATGCCTTGTCTTACCTTCAACAGTTTTGACTGGACTGTGTTGTCTGTGTGGCTCTCGTGTGACAAAGTTTGACCAACTGTAAAAGGCTTTCCGGTAAAATGCGATTTATTAATAGTTATTTGTTGAGCTAGGATTTGAAATCGAGAAGCGAGCTTATCAGAACTGATAGTCCATGCAGGACCATGTATGGGCGCACAGTTTGTGGTTTAGAACAAAACTGAATTTTACATTGCCATGTGGAAAGTGATTTCATTTTGGTTTATTTTTTGCTTTGGTGTTACGTTTAGTTTTGCTGCTGATTGGAAGAGCAGTAGTGCTTGTGTCGGTCTGATACAAATATTAACTAAAATTTTCCTAGCAACCAGGTTATTCATACTAAGGCATTCACCAAGTTCTGGGTTAGATTTGATGTGAACCCTTGTTAGTCTTTGTATTAGTAGAAATTCTCAAGTATGTCATGTATTTTGTCTTTTTTCAGTATAATCAGACAGCAAGAGCAGTTTTTGAGGCTGACGATTCTGTGGAAATTCTTGTGGAGCTGCTTCAAATTTACAGAGAAAAATCGGCAATCTTTTGCAATGCCTGCATGCTTCTTGGGATCATGGGCCACAGTTTTGAGCTACGAGGGGTGAGTGTTGCCATAATGCACAAGGTTAATCAGAACGTTTCTCTCAAAGCTTTTGTCAATGAATAACAACTCAAAGTACTGGGAGGATAAGCCACCTAGCACCTTCTCTGACAGTGTAGTAATGGAAAGGCTCTTGAGAAGGGCTACATAAATGTCTGCTTACAGGGTAGTAACTGTATGGAGCATTTCTGAAAGAGTTGCAAGTGTTCTTTCTGTCTGTGTGTTATAGCTTTAGATGAGTGGTCCATGGTCCAATTTAGTAAATTCAGGGAAGGCGATATAAAACTGCCGACGCTATCTTGCAAGTAATATGGGACAATACTTTGTAGGAATGATAAGTAACAGGGGTTTCCCAAGAAAGGACTTTTGCAGATATTGTGCAGATAGGGTAGTTATATTTATTCAGAGATCTAATATTGTCTGTGACTTCTTTGTTTTCATTCAGTAGCTCTTTAAACAACAATTGAACTTTGCGCTTCCCTTTCAGGTGATACACCAGAAAAAGGCGCTGGTGGAGAAAGTACAGAGCCTGCATGCCATTATGACGCGGAAACATCAGATGGAAGAGAAGCGACTGGCGACCAAGAGTCGACTCTCAGCTGCTCGAGCAGGTCATTCTTTACTCAGTGCCGCCCAGGTGCTCAAGATGCCAAGGATAGGACCTGAGTGGACTATGCGCCGAGACACGCTTCACCGAATTGACGATCCTTACCAGGCATTGCTTTTCATGATGGGGGCACTCGAGATCACTTCAAAATAGATGCCAACTGCTGCTGCTGGATTCTAATTTGTTGTTATAGGGACTATGATTTTACAAAATCTGTCCAGGTGTATATAGTCTGCTTTAGCTCTTTTGACAGCTTATACAGAATGAGTGGCATTGATGTCATTACTTGTGTTCCTTTTCTTCCAGTTTTTGCTGTGATGGATTTTCATTGTTTTACAATAATGCTTAATTTGTGTCTGATACACAACAGTAGCACATTATTTCGTAGTCATAATTGCAGAGAGCGAGAGAGCAACTCAAAAACTCCGTATTTGTTTGGTATTGATTCTTAACCATACCAGCTTTATGTTTGTGTCAAATGTTTGTTGTTATCAAATAAACATGGCACTGAACTTTGAGTTTGAAGTTTTGAGCTTCAGTAAATTGCTTATCAACAAGTTCTTCCCCAAGTGCTGTATCAACAAGTTGCCTTCGCTTAAGATTTGGAGGTGACTTTAGGCTGTCAGGGACCTTTGCTATGAAGTATGTGTTGTTAAGGCTTTCAGCGTTTTTCCAGAGATTCTCATCGGATTTTGGACATGATATGGTGCATGATATGTACTGTCCGGATTTTTCATGGAATGTTTTGTGAACCGTGTGGAACATGAGAGTTGGCAACATGTTTTACTAATATAGATGTGTTTTGTTATGACTTCTCAGAATGCTTCATTTCAATTTTTATCACTATTGTTGCCTAATCACTGAATTCAATGTTTATACTCAAAGTTGTGTTTCTTTTTGAGTGAGTTTGTGTAGTTATGCAATGTTAATAAAACCACTGTAAATTACATGTGTTAACTTTTTACATTAGTGGTTACCTTTCTAATCTAGTGAGATTAATAAGTTAAGGAATTTCATATGAAGCGGCTTTATAGTCCGTCCTGTCTATTGTCTAATCTGTCTCACATGGAATTTGTAGCTTTCGACTGATCCTTGTGGTGCCAGTGCTGACTGATCTTGGCATTGATTGGCCTCAGTTTGTCATTATTAACTTTGTGATGTATAGTGCACTCTAACACCTCAAGGGGCCACAGCACATTACACAAGTTATGCTGTTGGGTTATAAGTACTGTAAGAAATTGCAGACATTTAGGTTACTGTTTCAAAATAATAATGGTGATAATTAGTATTTTTATTCTTTGTAGAATTGTTTAAGTCCTGAGACATCTTTTCTACATAAGGTAAAAATAATCATAACGAAGATTGTACAGCCAAAAAACTATTAGGCTTTGCCTAATCAAATATGTATTGCTAGTTCAAGCAGTTTTGTTATTTATTAAAGTTGGTCCAGTTTAAGAGAGAGAACTGCCCGATTTACAACCCATTTACTGTAATGTGTTGCTCCAGCATACCTTTGGTTTTTTCTGGGTTCTCCCCCTAACACCTGTTGATGTAGACACCTGCTGTAGAGTGACTTCAGTTGAAAAACATGTGCTATCTAATCTATTGTAACTAATCTAATAACTTCTGTAGTGCCGGTCTCATCATGCCAAAGACATCAATCAATACCGATAGTTGCTTCAAGTGAAACCGTGGTCAAAAAAGCTTATAACACATCTTGTTACCGTGGTATTTAGGTATGGTGGGACGATCTTTCTGAAGTGCACACAAAAGCATTTCTAGCTTTTACCAAATAACAGCCAATTTTCACGTGTTGCACTACAACTTATAATCTCATGATAAGGTGTGAGGCTGATGTACATGGTAGCTGCCAGCCCCTTCCCCCTAGAGCTGGTGTAGGGGAGAATTTGGAATTAGGATTTCCTGGATAAATGATTGGCCTCTACCTGTACAGTTTGGCGCCAACTAACTTGGCCAGAAAGCATAACGCAGGGTCCATTATATCATGTCTGTGGCTAATAGTCTTACCTTGCAGCATTATAAACATATCTGATGGCAAGTCAGGTCTCACTGAGCTGCAGTGTTTTAGCATTTAGGCCTTAAACCTATTTATGTACGCTGACTAAAGTACAACATAAATATGCAGCATGACAAAACCAAACATGCTTCTCACGCTACACGTTGTAACTTGATTGATTTTAATCAGAGTAATTTTCAGTGGCTCTAATATACATATTTCCAGATACATACACCCCTCCGGAAAGTATTGGTTTGCCTTGTGTGACATGAATTTAGACACTTCGTGTTATGTGAATAAGTAGTACTTTTAGTCATAAGAATCTGAAACTGCATGCCTCCTGCCTGCCTGACTCTGATCTTGACCTCAAAACAAACCCTTCTCGCCTATTGATTTTGTTTGGACTAAGCTCCTGTGATAAAGCTGTTTCCTGTGACTTTGCTTCCATTGGGTGCTGGAGAAATCTTGAGTTTACAATTACGATTACTTTGTTATCGGAAAATAGTAATACAGCACTCAATAAATTGTCTTGTTGTCGTCTTTGTCGTCGCTGTTGTTGTTATCATTATTAACTGTGTGCTGTGAATCGTTGCGCAGCAAGTACTCGTTCTGCAGTGAAACCGTATACGCTGTGCGTCTACAATGTAGTCTTGAAGCACCCGCTGACTGAGTGATGCCAGTCCCGCAGTTTAACCGCAGCTGGAGGTTGGCTACATGACTGCTTCGTTTTGTGGTCACGATACGCGTCTGGTGTTCTGCGCCGTGACCCACGTGCGTCTCGTTTGGAACCGAATACTCGTTCTCCGCGGCCTCTTGGGCGATTCAGACAAAAGCTGTCATCGCATCTAATTCGCGTGGCAAGCCCGACAATTTCTTTGGATCCATAGGTCATCCAACACCTTCGCAGCCAGAGGATCCTCAATTACAGCGCTGTCGTGCAGGTGTGACAGTTACATCGCTGCTGCTACTGCTGCTTGCGCTGCCGTTGCGTGCGGACGCCGTTCTGTCGACGAGAGGCACTGGCTGTACGTTTGCAATTACTCTGGCGGTACTTCTTCACTTGCGGCGGAACAGGATCGGATCAGTTGTGCGGAGGACAGATACTCCATGTTGCGTTCCCTTCCAAATGCGCAACTGGTCTGTCATCTGAATGAAGGCGGACAGTGTGCTTTTAAGTCGAGCGACGCAAATAAGTAAGTAAGTAGCTTTGTTTGCATCTTACAAGTACACATACATAAACGGACACGGAAGACACAGCATGTGCAGAGGTGGGACACGGAAGAAACATCATGCCCAGAGATGGGACTAGGAGGAGGAGGAGGAAAAGTATTAAGAGGAATAACAGATGGATGGCCACGGAAGAGACTCAGAGGCGAGATTAGGAGGAGGTGGAATGAGAGGAACAACACGACACCATGATATGGAGACGGCCCATGCGATCGGCATTTAGCGGCTGTT
Organism: Norana najaformis; assembly: GCA_964023275.1. Lineage (NCBI taxonomy): Eukaryota > Metazoa > Annelida > Clitellata > Crassiclitellata > Hormogastridae > Norana > Norana najaformis. The sequence goes on along the minus strand of OZ029913.1, from coordinate 56,143,059 downwards.
GATGTGATACACAAGTAGCCCGAGGGAACTGGACGGAGTCGATGTTGATTTGTAGTTGCGCCAGCGCTGAGTAATTTTGTCAGAACTGGTCGTGTGGCGGCGTCTGCGACCCTAGCAATTGCCGTTGTGACAAAACTAGTGAACGATGCAGAAGGGCATACGGATCAACGAGGCCCATCTTTTGCTCCTGGCCACCAGGGCGCGCTTCGAAAACACGCTCAAAGGAAACCTGTACAAGAAGAGCGCCGACACGGGCAAGTGGCGGCAGCGGTGGTTCGTCCTCTACAAGAACTTCCTGTTCTACTTCGAGAGCGATGCCAACCCTAAGCTGTCAGGAGTGGCTTTCCTCGAGGGCTGTCACTGCGAGAAGGTCATACCAAGCGTTGCTAGCAAAGGAAGGGAAATTGAAAAGCAGGTAAGACGAAGCACGCATTTGTCACTGACTTAAATGGCGTGGCGCCCATTCAAACGGGCAGCTGCGGTGAAGGATCTCACCCACAAATTCATTGAAAAATTAGCAGGGTCGAGGCCGTAATATCGCTATAGAAATATATTTATATTTACGTTTACCTTGAACTTGATCCTGCATTATGAATGCTCCCGTTATGTCCTATCCTTACTTTTATTGATTAGGACTACGCCTGCGTTTAGGATTTTCTCATGTCTATTTCTTAATGCCTTCCTGGCCTTCACTGTCAACCTCAGCAGCTGACTTGTTCTGTCGTCGTCATTTCTTTTATCTTTATGTTTAGCCTAACTTTTTACCTTTATATCAGATTTTTACCTTTATCTTTATCTTGCACTGATCCTTATTCGTTTGTTGCCTTTATTTCTTTATGTTAATTATCCTTTAATTATCGTGTTAGTTAGCTGTTATCTTTGGCATTACCTCATGTTAATGTTGTGCCATTGTCCAGTGTCTGAATGCTGTACCTCTTGTTCTGAAACAACCGACCCATTTTGGAGTTGACTTGATATGGTGCTGGTCTCCCTGACACAACTTTTTTGTGGTGCTGAGAAATTTTGGACATTAACATTTACATTGACACGTACAGCTTTTACATTCCTCGTTTTCTAAAAACTTATATCGGATTTTTGTCATTGTAAACATGTATATATTTATCTGACCTACTTACAGTTCACCCAGTTATATTGTTGCATTAACTTAAATCATGAATGTGTTGCAGTTGCCTAAGAAGGTTTAAGGTATAAATTTCTTTTTTCTTTTAACAAATTTGTATACACAGTTATGAGTCACAGCGTGGCTGTGAGGATATCCAGATCACTACATCAAGGATTTGAATTAATTATTAATCACAGCAATAAAGACAGCAGTGATTATGAAAATACAGTAAGTAGTAGCAACAGCAAGATAGTAGTGACAATGTAAGTCCAGGTGGGAGAATATACAGTAGAGGACTTAATCATTGGCTTGTCACTGTATGACAGGTTGTGTTGTTTGCCCTGACGGTGTACCTCCAAATGTGTAAAGCATTTTTCATCAAATTTTCACAAGCATCATCTGCTTCATTTATGAGAAGGTGGGACAGTGGTTGAAACTGCTTTAGCTCTCTTATGACCTTGTCCCTCTGATATTAAGAGGTTTTATGTGAAGCCCCCCCCCCCCCCACAGAACTAAATAACATTAGTGCAGTTATGAACTTTACTTTAAAAATCCTCCAACCATTTGTGTAACTACTGTTTATAAACACCAATTCTCTTATGTAATTTTCGTTACAACTGCCAGTTCCCTTACATTATTACTGTTTGTAAGTATCTATTCCCTCATGTAGTTAAAGTTCACAAATACCAGTTCTCGTGGGTAGTACTGTTTGCAAGTACCAATCCCCTTATATTGTTGTTGCTTACAAATACCATTTCCCTTAGTCCAGTGAATTACAGTTTTTTGAATGTAACTGAGCATTTCCTGAGAAGATTTTCAGGAAGTATTTGGATTGGTCCTCTAGCAGGACCCTTGGAAAGAGAGTTAGCACAAGTCAGTGATGCCGACAAGACATCAATATCCTGAATTCTAACAGATGCTATTAGCCTACTATTTTTGGGTGAATTCTCCGGTTGCTCAAGGAGTTGTTGTGTCATGAATCATTGATAGGAGATATTGCATGCCTTGTAAGAATACATTTGCACATTTTCTCGCTGCCTGTTGCGGACACTCTTTTGAACACAAAAGAAGCCACTGTTAATAAATTATGCAGTGGCAAATTGTGGACCATTGACTTGAGTTATTCATGCTTGTTACCACCTGGGAATAATAACCGTATGCAGTGCGCTGTACTGCCAAGGTGTCGACTATGATTGAGTTAAAAAGAAGGGAAGATACACGTGCCCATTCTAACATGGATGCACTTGCATACACTTGGACACATCAGCACACACCTTATTTTATAAATGAGTTATGCATCTTATTTATTATTTATGCATTGTCTATATTACTTAGGGATGTAGTCTCAGTCTCAACGTCTTGGTCTCGAGACAGACTTGAGACGTGTCTGGTGTCTCGTCTGGGACAGATTGACCAATGTCTCGGTCTTGTCTCGGAGCAGGACGTCTCCAGTCTTGTCTCCGTCTTGGGACTGGACATCTCATGTCTCGTCTTGGTCTTGCTTATTGAGGTCTCGTAAGCAAGTCCCAAGATTTGATGTTGAAGCGATCACAGTACTACCTGTGAGTATTGCCACACGTAGAGTATGTATTGCCAGAAATATGACCCATTCTGACAAAATGTTTCTTAAGTGACACTCCACAGTTTCCCAAAAATGGGTGAGAAAGGTGTTTCAGGTTGAAATCACACATATTGACTATTTAGCATATTTTGATCAAACATATCCTGATCTCTTCGTTGTCACTTATTTTTTCCACTTATATAAATACTTAAATTTAATGACTTTAATGCATTAAACATGATGAGCAGAAATGAAAAATCCTATTTTTTTTATCAACTTTTGGCAATTGTCTACCAACAACATAGATGAGTTATGCATCGTTTGAAAGGTTATTGTGTACCGATTTTAAATATTCACTGGCATAATAAATCTCCAAGATGCTAGCAAATTCGAAGGCTTTATTTGAGGGTTATTGATTGCTAAGGAGAATACGTGTTCCACTAATAATCGCACTTTTCTCAGAATAAATAAATTTGATGGTCAGGATGTAACTGACAGTATTTCCAGAACTACTTGGGATATTTACATAAAGTATACATTGCCTTAAAAGAACTGAACGTGCTATTTCATTAAATTAAAATCTGAAAATGTGAAAAATCAGAATTTTGACTATTTTATCAGAGTTGATTGCAAATAAGTCTACTAGGTACAGTGACATTGACATCCATCTGTCCCATTCTCCTTAATGTGTAATTCAGTTATTTGATTTCACTGTTGGATAACTTTTTATGCCTAGGTCATTGATTGGCAGAAGCTTATACAGTAAACACACTACACACTCATACATCATCCCACATCACAATAAAATTTGCATAGACTGGTGCTATATAAATGTCCGATTATACGTTACTGTTTTATTACACTAGATGGATTTGACTGGATTAGATTCATTTTAGGCATGCATTACAATGATTATTCAGCGTCTGGTAAGAATTAACATCTAAAAAGAAAAGTTAATTTCATTAGCAAAACAGACCTTAGAAGCGACTTCATTTTGCGTCTTTGGCAATGTAGGCAGATGTGATACTGCAGTGGATTAATTAAGTGTAGCCTTTGGGTGATTATGTATGGCTCTATGTCTAATCTGCCTTTTAAACATAAAGCGTAGTCTTACTCAAAAATCGTCTGTATTTAAAAGCTTTTGGAAGCAAGTGCACGTTAAAGGAAAGTCATATAAAATAATGTCTCCCTTATTCCCCAGACGGACTTGGGGAGGCACCCATTTCCTATTCTTAGGCCCTTGAGCCTCCAGTGGATGAATCCTAATGTCCTGGATGTGAGGACAGTATGTCTCAGGACTTGTCGTATACTTCTCAGCACTCACCGGTACCAAATTCTGCTTTGTGACTGAGGCAGGTGTAGGCGAGCAAGTCTCCCAAGGTCTTTACATGGAGTCCACTGAGCAGGCTCGAACCCACAACTGTTGGATTGCAGATGAAGCATGTTGCCATGTAGCTTAAACCAACGCACAAATATTACATTGCCTGCTATATCCTGCATAGCTTAAACCAACGCACAAATATCACATTGCCTGCTATATCCTGCATAGCTTAAACCAATGCACAAATATCACATTGCCTGCTATATCCTGCATAGCTTAAACCAATGCACAAATATCACATTGCCTGCTATATCCTGCATAGCTTAAACCAATGCACAAATATCACATTGCCTGCTATATCCTGCATAGCTTAAACCAATGCACAAATATCACATTGCCTGCTATATCCTGCATAGCTTAAACCAACGCACAAATATCACATTGCCTGCTATATCCTGCATAGCTTAAACCAATGCACAAATATCACATTGCCTGCTATATCCTGCATAGCTTAAACCAATGCACAAATATCACATTGCCTGCTATATCCTGTGCAACCGAGTCTGCATAGGAGAAACATAATTTTATTTGTTCAGAAATGTGAAAATTCCATAAGGCATACTAGCTGATATGCAGAGATTTTGAGGCAAATGCAGGTGGTTATATTCAAAAGTCGTGATGAAATTACAAGGCATGGGATGTAAGTCACATGCTGTGTACGTGGAATTCTGTTAAATGGTAAAATGAATAGTTGGTTTTGTTTGTCAAAATTTGTGAAAATTTGACCCCACTGTATCTAAACTGCATGCAACTGACAAGATATACTGTTATGCTAACTGTTATGCAACACTTAGCGTGAAATAACATGCCAGCATTTTGTGACTTAATATTTACTCGATGACCGCGGGCATCACTGCGTAGGATTTTGGGCCACTGAAGTCTGGCTTTGAGCCAGTGTTGGGCTGATGCATTTTAATGTGCTTCTACTGATTAAAGTCCCTTTGCTTTTGCATAATCCAGTGACGACGCTGACTGTTAATTAACTGTAAACAAAGTTTTGATATACACTGTGACCGACTTCACTAAGAATCATATATAATCGAACAATTATATAGCACCAGTTTGTGCAAATTTTGTTATGGTGTAGGATGATGTGTGTGTATGTATGCATGCATGTATGCCTGAATGTATGTATATATGTATGTATACATGTATGTATGTATGTATACATGTATGTATGTATGTGTATGTATGTATGTATGCATGTATGTATGTGTGTATGTATGTGCGTGTATGTATGTGTATGTATGTATATATGTATGCATGCATGTATGTATGTATATTATGTGTGTGTGTACATATTCATGTATGTGTGTGTGTGTATGCATGTTATTAAACAATTTCATAGCACCATGTAATTGCCTCTGTAAGTGGTTCAATTGAAGCAGCAAGGTCATCTGTAAACTAATAATGCTGAAATAACTGGAAGTGTCACCACTGGCAGGCTCTTGCACACATGTAGAACCTAAGCAACAGATTTCCATCCAAGGTTGACAGTTTGACACTAGGTTCACAGTTCCTGGTCGGTGCTGCACTGTGGATGAGGAATGATGACAGCCAAATGAACTCCCAAAAACTGGTTGAGTGTCTGACTTGCTTAGCAACTTTGGTCATCCTAGGAATCCAGTGACCTCTAGATGGGAGGGGTAGGAGTAGGAATAAGTGTCTATGTATGGCTACATGTCCATTAGTTAAGTGTAGCCTTTAAGTGACTATGTATGGCTATATGTCCATTAGTTAAGTGTAGCCTTTAAGTGATTATATATGGCTATATGTTCGTTAGTTAAGTGTAGCCTTTAAATGACTATATATGGCTATATGTCCGTTAGTTAAGTGTAGCCTTTAAATGACTATATATGGCTATATGTCCATTAGTTGTGTAGCCTTTAAATGACTATATATGGCTATATGTTAAGCCTAAGTGTAAGCCTGTGAGTGAACACACATGGCTGTTTGTCCATTAAGTGTATTTCTCTATACCTAGTTGTATGTGCATATATTACCAGTTTTGCCAACGTATAGTGTATTGCCAGTTTCATAAAAAGAACAAGAAAGATATTCTGTCTAGTTTGGCATTTATTTCTTGGCACATGTGGTCAGCAGAGCAGGGCATAATGTGAATGGTTTAGGGGTTGTTGGCTGAAGCTTCTTCTTTCATTGTTGGTTGTCTAGTTTGTTTAACATCAGAGACCATCACTTTCGGTTCCTGTTTGTTTATTTGCTTGTGTGTTTGTTTGTGCCTGTGGCTGTCATTTATTTCCCAAGTGTTTTGCTTTCTCTGTATCTCTCTATCCATATCGTTCTTCTGTGTGTTCAGTTTGTCCCTTCATTCCTCCATACCTCTCTCCCATTCCCGTTCATTTGGTTTGTATGTCTCTGTCTGTCTTTCTCTTTGTGTATGTGTCTGTTGTGTTTTTGTTTTGTAATCTATCCGTCTGTCCGTCTGTCTCTCTGTCTGTGACCAGTCTGTCTTTGTATCTCTTTCTTTCACTCTGTCCTGTTCAGTCTCTCTTACTCAGATTGCTGGTTCCATGTGGCTGATTTAAGAACTTGACAGCTTGTCCAAAAGGTACAGACACTTTTAGCCCTCAAGACAATGGACCTATTGTTGTATTATAACTCTCTCGCACAGCTAGAGTTTCAACAACAACTAGTACTACTGCTACTACCACTGCTGCTGCTTCTGCTGCTTCTGCTGCTGCTGCTACTACTACTGTTTTTGCCACTACTGCCACCATTACCGCCATCATTGCTGATTTCTGTGTTAGGAGTGCCTTTTCTCTGTGTCTATCTTTGTCCATGTTCTTGGACTGACATCTCCCTTTAAATTTCCTGTTATTGTGTGAAGGGTTTTGGAACATTCTTCTACCCCTATTTCATGTGCAAAATCACAGAAGTTACTGGATTAATTATTGCAGGGTTAGGTAGGCATTGTGGACTTCATGTCCCTAACAATGCCAACATTTTTTGAAGTCATCTTAAGCTCATGATGTGAAACTCTTAAGATTCTTATGCATGAGTATTCAGTACTTTTATGCATAAGATGCTTATGTATGAGTATACAGTAATTGTATACATAAGATTCTTATGTATGAGTACACAATACTTGTGTAGTTAATAGAATTTTTTGAGTGTCTGTCAGAGACAATAACTTTGTTTACTATTAAAATGCATTTAAATTGAACTGAGAAATAGTTCAAGTTTTCTTATAAGGTTTTCGTACTTCAGTTTTTGTTGCCTGCCGTGTGCAAAATAAAGTATACATATATATATATATATATTTATATTTGTATTAGGTATTATATATACATTTGTATATAAATTATGCTGCTTCCTTGCATTACATCTCATGTAGTATTGAGTGAGATGCAATGCGGCAAAGCAGAATATTTGTTTAGCGACTCTAAAGATATCTACTTTGAAGTACTCCTGGCCTAGTGGAGAATTTTCAAGAATGATGCTAATGGTTTTTTACTTCCAGGCCACAGATGGAGTAGATAAGACCACTCCTGCTACTGCGACTTAATGTAAGGTAAAGTAAAATGTATGTATGTATGTATGATAAGACCACTCCTGCTACTGCGACTTAATGTAAGGTAAAGTAAAATGTATGTATGTATGTATGATAAGACCACTCCTGCTACTGCGACTTAATGTAAGGTAAAGTAAAATGTATGTATGTATGTATGATAAGACCACTCCTGCTACTGCGACTTAATGTAAGGTAAAGTAAAATGTATGTATGTATGTATGATAAGACCACTCCTGCTACTGCGACTTAATGTAAGGTAAAGTAAAATGTATGTATGTATGTATGATAAGACCACTCCTGCTACTGCGACTTAATGTAAGGTAAAGTAAAATGTATGTATGTATGTATGATAAGACCACTCCTGCTACTGCGACTTAATGTAAGGTAAAGTAAAATGTATGTATGTATGTATGATAAGACCACTCCTGCTACTGCGACTTAATGTAAGGTAAAGTAAAATGTATGTATGTATGTATGATAAGACCACTCCTGCTACTGCGACTTAATGTAAGGTAAAGTAAAATGTATGTATGTATGTATGATAAGACCACTCCTGCTACTGCGACTTAATGTAAGGTAAAGTAAAATGTATGTATGTATGTATGATAAGACCACTCCTGCTACTGCGACTTAATGTAAGGTAAAGTAAAATGTATGTATGTATGTATGATAAGACCACTCCTGCTACTGCGACTTAATGTAAGGTAAAGTAAAATGTATGTATGTATGTATGATAAGACCACTCCTGCTACTGCGACTTAATGTAAGGTAAAGTAAAATGTATGTATGTATGTATGATAAGACCACTCCTGCTACTGCGACTTAATGTAAGGTAAAGTAAAATGTATGTATGTATGTATGATAAGACCACTCCTGCTACTGCGACTTAATGTAAGGTAAAGTAAAATGTATGTATGTATGTATGATAAGACCACTCCTTGCTACTGCGACTTAATGTAAGGTAAAGTAAAATGTATGTATGTATGTTATGATAAGACCACTCCTGCTACTGCGACTTAATGTAAGGTAAAGTAAAATGTATGTATGTATGTATGATAAGACCACTCCTGCTACTGCGACTTAATGTAAGGTAAAGTAAAATTGTATGTATGTATGTATGATAAGACCACTCCTGCTACTGCGACTTAATGTAAGGTAAAGTAAAATGTATGTATGTATGTATGATAAGACCACTCCTGCTACTGCGACTTAATGTAAGGTAAAGTAAAATGTATGTATGTATGTATGATAAGACCACTCCTGCTACTGCGACTTAATGTAAGGTAAAGTAAAATGTATGTATGTATGTATGATAAGACCACTCCTGCTACTGCGACTTAATGTAAGGTAAAGTAAAATGTATGTATGTATGTATGATAAGACCACTCCTGCTACTGCGACTTAATGTAAGGGTAAAGTAAAATGTATGTATGTATGTATGATAAGACCACTCCTGCTACTGCGACTTAATGTAAGGTAAAGTAAAATGTATGTATGTATGTATGATAAGACCACTCCTGCTACTGCGACTTAATGTAAGGTAAAGTAAAATGTATGTATGTATGTATGATAAGACCACTCCTGCTACTGCGACTTAATGTAAGGTAAAGTAAAATGTATGTATGTATGTATGATAAGGACCACTCCTGCTACTGCGACTTAAATGTAAGGGTAAAGTAAAATGTATGTATGTATGTATGATAAGACCACTCCTGCTACTGCGACTTAATGTAAGGTAAAGTAAAATGTATGTATGTATGTATGAATAAGACCACTCCTGCTACTGCGACTTAATGTAAGGTAAAAGTAAAATGTATGTATGTATGTATGATAAGACCACTCCTGCTACTGCGACTTAATGTAAGGTAAAGTTAAAAATGTATGTATGTATGTATGATAAGACCACTCCTGCTACTGCGACTTAATGTAAGGTAAAGTAAAATGTATGTATGTATGTATGATAAGACCACTCCTGCTACTGCGACTTAATGTAAGGTAAAGTAAAAATGTATGTATGTATGTATGATAAGACCACTCCTGCTACTGCGACTTAATGTAAGGTAAAGTAAAATGTATGTATGTATGTATGATAAGACCACTCCTGCTACTGCGACTTAATGTAAGGTAAAGTAAAATGTATGTATGTATGTATGATAAGACCACTCCTGCTACTGCGACTTAATGTAAGGTAAAGTAAAATGTATGTATGTATGTATGATAAGACCACTCCTGCTACTGCGACTTAATGTAAGGTAAAGTAAAATGTATGTATGTATGTATGATAAGACCACTCCTGCTACTGCGACTTAATGTAAGGTAAAGTAAAATGTATGTATGTATGTATGATAAGACCACTCCTGCTACTGCGACTTAATGTAAGGTAAAGTAAAATGTATGTATGTATGTATGATAAGACCACTCCTGCTACTGCGACTTAATGTAAGGTAAAGTAAAATGTATGTATGTATGTATGATAAGACCACTCCTGCTACTGCGACTTAATGTAAGGTAAAGTAAAATGTATGTATGTATGTATGATAAGACCACTCCTGCTACTGCGACTTAATGTAAGGTAAAGTAAAATGTATGTATGTATGTATGATAAGACCACTCCTGCTACTGCGACTTAATGTAAGGTAAAGTAAAATGTATGTATGTATGTATGATAAGACCACTCCTGCTACTGCGACTTAATGTAAGGTAAAGTAAAATGTATGTATGTATGTATGCATCCTGCTACTGCGACTTAATGTAAGGTAAAGTAAAATGTATGTATGTATGTATGATAAGACCACTCCTGCTACTGCGACTTAATGTAAGGTAAAGTAAAATGTATGTATGTATGTATGATAAGACCACTCCTGCTACTGCGACTTAATGTAAGGTAAAGTAAAATGTATGTATGTATGTATGATAAGACCACTCCTGCTACTGCGACTTAATGTAAGGTAAAGTAAAATGTATGTATGTATGTATGATAAGACCACTCCTGCTACTGCGACTTAATGTAAGGTAAAGTAAAATGTATGTATGTATGTATGATAAGACCACTCCTGCTACTGCGACTTAATGTAAGGTAAAGTAAAATGTATGTATGTATGTATGATAAGACCACTCCTGCTACTGCGACTTAATGTAAGGTAAAGTAAAATGTATGTATGTATGTATGATAAGACCACTCCTGCTACTGCGACTTAATGTAAGGTAAAGTAAAATGTATGTATGTATGTATGATAAGACCACTCCTGCTACTGCGACTTAATGTAAGGTAAAGTAAAATGTATGTATGTATGTATGATAAGACCACTCCTGCTACTGCGACTTAATGTAAGGTAAAGTAAAATGTATGTATGTATGTATGATAAGACCACTCCTGCTACTGCGACTTAATGTAAGGTAAAGTAAAATGTATGTATGTATGTATGATAAGACCACTCCTGCTACTGCGACTTAATGTAAGGTAAAGTAAAATGTATGTATGTATGTATGATAAGACCACTCCTGCTACTGCGACTTAATGTAAGGTAAAGTAAAATGTATGTATGTATGTATGATAAGACCACTCCTGCTACTGCGACTTAATGTAAGGTAAAGTAAAATGTATGTATGTATGTATGATAAGACCACTCCTGCTACTGCGACTTAATGTAAGGTAAAGTAAAATGTATGTATGTATGTATGATAAGACCACTCCTGCTACTGCGACTTAATGTAAGGTAAAGTAAAATGTATGTATGTATGTATGATAAGACCACTCCTGCTACTGCGACTTAATGTAAGGTAAAGTAAAATGTATGTATGTATGTATGATAAGACCACTCCTGCTACTGCGACTTAATGTAAGGTAAAGTAAAATGTATGTATGTATGTATGATAAGACCACTCCTGCTACTGCGACTTAATGTAAGGTAAAGTAAAATGTATGTATGTATGTATGATAAGACCACTCCTGCTACTGCGACTTAATGTAAGGTAAAGTAAAATGTATGTATGTATGTATGATAAGACCACTCCTGCTACTGCGACTTAATGTAAGGTAAAGTAAAATGTATGTATGTATGTATGATAAGACCACTCCTGCTACTGCGACTTAATGTAAGGTAAAGTAAAATGTATGTATGTATGTATGATAAGACCACTCCTGCTACTGCGACTTAATGTAAGGTAAAGTAAAATGTATGTATGTATGTATGATAAGACCACTCCTGCTACTGCGACTTAATGTAAGGTAAAGTAAAATGTATGTATGTATGTATGATAAGACCACTCCTGCTACTGCGACTTAATGTAAGGTAAAGTAAAATGTATGTATGTATGTATGATAAGACCACTCCTGCTACTGCGACTTAATGTAAGGTAAAGTAAAATGTATGTATGTATGTATGATAAGACCACTCCTGCTACTGCGACTTAATGTAAGGTAAAGTAAAATGTATGTATGTATGTATGATAAGACCACTCCTGCTACTGCGACTTAATGTAAGGTAAAGTAAAATGTATGTATGTATGTATGATAAGACCACTCCTGCTACTGCGACTTAATGTAAGGTAAAGTAAAATGTATGTATGTATGTATGATAAGACCACTCCTGCTACTGCGACTTAATGTAAGGTAAAGTAAAATGTATGTATGTATGTATGATAAGACCACTCCTGCTACTGCGACTTAATGTAAGGTAAAGTAAAATGTATGTATGTATGTATGATAAGACCACTCCTGCTACTGCGACTTAATGTAAGGTAAAGTAAAATGTATGTATGTATGTATGCATTCATCTATGTATGCATCTATGTATGTATGTATGTATGATAAGACCACTCCTGCTACTGCGACTTAATGTAAGGTAAAGTAAAATGTATGTATGTATGTATGATAAGACCACTCCTGCTACTGCGACTTAATGTAAGGTAAAGTAAAATGTATGTATGTATGTATGCATGCATCTATGTATGCATCTATGTATGTATGTATGTATGATAAGACCACTCCTGCTACTGCGACTTAATGTAAGGTAAAGTAAAACATGGCACGACAGATATACACTTTTATAACACAGATATGCAGGGTGTAATTTGTGGTTGGAAGCTGTAGAAGGACAAAGAGCATGCAGGGGCAAAATTAATGGGGGAAATGCATCTTAGTGTGATGTATTCTTAACCAGCAAAGTTTAGTTGATTCTCCTTTCCCTACATATCTAGTGTATAGATACATACATACATACATACATAGATGCATGCAGACATACATACATACATAGATGCATACATAGATGCATGCATACATACATACATACATACACACACATACCTGCATCCGTGCATGCATACATATATACATACATGCATGCATACATGCATGCATTCGTACATACATTGTTGAAGTCTCATTGTCTAGCGGACCCATATAAAATGAAGAAGATGACAAGTTGTTCCATATAAACATTGGTTCTTCTAAAGTTCAGTTTCAAGACTCTTCAATAATTTCTCATTCCCTTCTCTCCTTTTTTTACAACAAATCTGGCCTTTATTTCGTTTTCCCATCACTCTGATTCCTCTGACGCTCCTTCAGACACTCCTTCCAACACTCGCATCTACACTGCTATCTACAGGTGCATCTTGTAATGTTTTATGTGGCATTTAACCCGCCAAGTAACATTCTTACCAAACATGCCACTCCCAACAACATACATAAATACACACGTACACACACATTGCATACATACTTACACACACATACGTACATAGATACTTACATACATGCATACTGGTGAGTGCATACCTACATACATACATACATAAATGCATACATGCATATATGCATACAGACACACTTGCATACATACTGCTACATTCATACATATATACATTCCTGCATACATATATAAGTCACACCTTGCAAATGCAATAGTAGTAATACTAATATTGCTTGACCCACTTGGACTCAAACCTTTTGACTGCAGCTGTACAGCATAGGCAAAACTTCACCACTGAGCCACTACACCACTCGCTCCCTTCGCTGAAGCTATTGCTAATAAAAATAATAACACCAATAATGTTGACGAAGCAACGAAGGTGATGAAGATGGCAATATCATTTGGTAACATCGTGCAATGACATTTTATCTGTGCCCTGCGAAACATTTAATGTTAGTGGTTTGCCCTGTGTTAGAGGATCATTAGATTGCGTTAGAGACCTTTGCGTGGTCTAAAGTTGCTTGACCGACGGTCATTGGCCATCTGGCACTGGCTTTCATGTGCCTTGGACTCGTGGTTTATTGATGGAGCAAATGGAAAACCTGTGGTAGCCAACGAAATGCTCATGCCTTCATTTCTCCGCATTCGTCATTCTTCTGCCGGCGCCTTTGCTCTCTGCATCATGATTCCGTGAAGACTGGAAATAAAACTGCTATTGTCACCAACGCTGGGCAAAGAAATTTAGTTGGTGTTTGCGAAACCGGTCTTAGTTGTTTTGGTGCTGGAGAGGTGAATATATCGAGTAGGAAAGTGTGATGGAGACAGATGGTGCCTCATGCAGCTGCACGTACAGCTGGGATTCCTTCCTGGTCTCCCATGTCCGTCTCTGCATTTCTACATATTTACTAATATGTTATTATTATTAGTATTACTACTACTACTACTGCTGCTGCTACTGTTTTACACAAGGTAGCTATAATCCTTTTGGATTTCGAGAAAGTCAGAATACATAATTACATCTGGAATGGTTTATTCCTCATCCAGATCTGGCAGGGTGAAAGTGTCATGGAAGATGACAGCACTGAAAACTGCTATTGTTATTATTATGAAACTTTGTAACAAGCACGAAGTAACACAGCAGTCTGATGAATCAGATGTGTGATATACACGTGTCATGTGGTATTGCAAATGCTTAATTATCGTGTTTCTGAACTCCTGGTTTTCAGCTGAATTTCGGTTGGTACTAAAACTCAGGTTACACTGGTGAACATAACAATCAGTTATTTATGTTCTTGTTTGTGACTTTCTTGTTATTGGCTGTGACACTTCGAACGGACAGCTGCATTGACACTTTGAACTGACAGCTGCATTTTCGTACAACCTGAGAAGTGCATAACACCATTTATACGGTTTTATGTCATGTAATTATGTCATTCTCTTTTTGTCTGTTTTAGTTCATTGTCGGCTTTTTGGGTGGCTTAGTGATAGATTGCTAATGCCATTCACACCTACCTCCAGGGTTTGACTCCCAGTGTGTCACGAGAAACTGTCAAACTAATTAATGTATGTATGTGTGTATGTATGTACTTATATATGTATGTATGTTTATGTGTCTATATGTGTATCATGTATGTATGCATTGGCGTATGTATGTGTGTGTATGCATGTTCTTGTATCTGCATGTATGTAATATATGTCATGTATGTAAGCATTATTATTGTTGTTGTTGAACATTAATAAAAATACTTATGTCATTTTATGAATTTACATCAAGAATGCAGGTACATATGTATGCATGTAAATGTATGTATGTGTGTATGTATGTATGTGTGTATGTATGTATGTATGTTTTTATGTATGTATGTATGTTTGTATGTCCTTTGTATGTTTATATGTAAGTATATATGTATGTCCTCAAGCTGGAATCACTTCTGAGTAGTTTGTTTTTTAAGAGGTGCTGTATAAGTTTTCGAATATGATACGATACGATGTACATGTATCAAGTTACTTAATTTAGCACCTTTTCATTACGTCTGAAAAGCGCTGCATGTGTGATTGAAACAGATACATCAAATACTGAAGAATAGGGAGGAAAGAGAATTGCTTGGATTAGGCTTGTCCTCATTCTCGAGCAGAGAAGCTGACTGCGTACTGAGCTGAATCAGTCTGGCAGAAGGATTAGGCAGCAATTTTTAAATTTCCTTACTTCGTTCAGTTTCCAGCCAGCCTCTGCAACTCTGCAAAGACGATTATCTGATGCCTGCAGGTTGTTTCAGGGACTGCTGGGCATATTGTCTTCCTCCAAAGAAGGCATTTGTCTGTGTTTGTATGTATGCATGTGTCTATTTGTTATTCTTAGCCTGTGAAGTTTCCTGTGGCTGTCCATGATGTGCTTGTGCCTCAGGCCATAGCTTAAAAAGGTTTGTTGGTTTTATAAAGTCTTGCCATATATTGTGGTTTGATATAATTGTCCACCTGTCCAAGAGTGTCAACCTTTTTTAAAAAACAGTTGAAATTATATTTACTACGTAACTCTTAGTACTTGGGCTGACTTTTGACTTTGTAAAGCACCCGAAGTATCCTGCTACTTACAATGCTATATAAATTGTCGTCATTACAATTACAGTTACAATTACAATTACCTGGATGAATATACTGTACTTGAATACATAAGATGCTTATATATGAGTACTTGTGTAGTTAATAGAATTTTTGTGTGTCTGTCAGAGACAATAACTTTGTTTACTATTAAAATGCATTTAAATTGAACTGAGAAATAGTTCAAGTTTTCTTATAAGGTTTTCGTACTTCAGTTGTTCGTAATCGTAATCGTAATGCCAAGATTTCTACAGCGCCCAACAAAAGCTGCGCCACGGGGACCAGCTTATTCACAGGCGCTCAGTCAAAACAAAATCGATAGGCAAAAGGGTTCGGTTCCGGGTCAAGATCCAAGAGTCAGGCAGAGAGACAGCGTGGTTTTTGTTGCCTGCCTTGTGCAAAATAAAGTATACATATATGCAGGTATGAAGAAGGTACAGTTGAAAATAGTCCTCATGGTCAGATCCTTGATCATTGGCTCAGTGCCGGATTATATCAGTGAGCTCATCAAGCCGGTTGCTGATCAACCTGATCGACTCGGCTACACATGGTCAGCTCATTGTACTGCGTTCTCGTACGTCTGCTGAGGCGGGCCGTGCCTTCTCCACTATGGGGCCGTCTCTCTGGAACACTCTTCCACCAGACATCCGATCCCTTGCTTGTTCAACAGTTCAAGAAACATTTTCTGCCCATCTCAAGACGTTCCTATTTAGAGACCTTTAGGTAACCTTGCAGCAGCGCCTTTGTGATTTACTTAAAAGGCGCTTTACAAATTTAGTGATACATACATACATGCAAGGTGAAGGTGACATAAGGTACGATGAAGCCTTCCAAGTTTCCTCCTATCCGGAATGTGAATACCGCCTCTGTAGTTTCACAGAGAAAGATAGAGATTGCAATGAAATGCAGAGGTAAAGACAGACAGACAGATATAGACAAGCATCCCAAACACTGGATAAGGAGGGAGCGACGGACAGATGGGCGGACGGACAGACGGAGACGACCATCCAAATACTGGATTGAAGAATCAAATACTGGATTGAAGAACCAAATACTGGATTGAAGAATCAAATACTGGACTGAAGAATCAAATACTGGATTGAAGAATCAAATACTGGATTGAAGAATCAAATACTGGATTGAAGAATCAATTACTGGATTGAAGAATCAAATACTGGATTGAAGAATCGTTGAGCGTGTGCTTTGTACCATTCCCTTTTAAAATCTTGGTTTACTATGCGCCCAAAACCATAATGACCCCTTTACAGTTTAATGTGGCTCAGAGGAGCCTGGCTTTTGTGGCCGCTGAAGAAATCTTGATATGGGTATCTCAGTTATGAGATTACTATTAGTGTTTCGAGACATGTGTATTTCTTTTAACAGTTAATTTTGAAATTCAAAGGTATAGGGACGAAAAACAAGGTCCTCAGAAATTTGTGTGACATCTAATGTGGCCTTTGGTCTCCAAAAAATCAATGACTAAAAGACTGGGGAAGGTCATAAAAAATTTTGCACTGCAATATTTTGACCATGGTAAAATGTCACCACCAGAACTCCAGAATATATCAGTACAGTAGCACCTACACTTTCTCACTTGCTGTCGCATGTGTGTAGTTCTGAGATCAGATAAGTAGTTTGGCTGTACCTGTGAGTCTTTTGTCTCCACAATTGTTCAGTCTTTCATCTTTAAAGCAGTTTTATTATGTTATATTTATTTATAGTATATTTTCTTCTTCAATGTTCTGCCCTTAGGCAGGTGCAAGAATCCAATGATGCCACTCTTCTCTGTTCTGTGCGCTTTCCTTAATTTCTTTTTAGCCCCAATGTCTTCCTTTATCTGTGATCCAGTCCAACAGCTTATTTTGTCATTGTTTTCATTGTGCTTGGGATAAGTGTGGAGGTGATATCCTGCTGCCTTCCTCCATGCGTTTTTACCAGACACATCTCACTATATTTTATATATTTGTTTATAAATTATATATATATTTGTTTTTACTATATTATGTTTTAGTGATGTTAAAATTAAGTGTCATGTTTAAATAGTATTTAACTGAAAGGTATTGTTTTCACAGATGTAAGCAGCAGAATTCCTTAGCCAGAATCTCTTGATGGTCATCACTCATCTGCACAGCAGTAAATAACCATCGCATCAATCATTTGCCCGCATAGATGTTACATTCTTTGGTCAGATAATAATTAAGATGATTTTTCCTCTTTCTTTTGAAGAATTTGCATTTGGGTGCAACTTTTGTGATGCTTTTTACTTTATGGTCGGCTAGTAGTTTAAGATTTTGTTTGTTGGTGTTGTTATTGTATCGTAATTGTAAGATTTCTTCAGCGCCCAAAGAAGCTAAGTCGCAGGAACCAGTTTATTCACAATTGCTAAGTCAAAATATAGTCAGTAAGTCAGATAAGATCAGTTTTAGTTCAAGGCCAAATGTGAAGTTTAAGGCAATTACCTTTACTTTACTTTATTACTTTATTATATCTTTACACTTATAATGACCACATTTCTCAGAGATATCATCATAGAATGCAAAGATATTTTGGCTTAAGCACAAAACTTAGAGCATTTTGACAAGTTTTTGTCACAAGCGACCAACCTTACAGACATACTTAAATACATATTTGCATGCATACATACCTGTGTACATACATACATACATACACTTACATACATACTTATATACACATCCATACATACATTACTCAGAGGTGCAGTCCTGGTTTTGATGGATATTTTGGCTCAAGCACAGATTAACAGCAGTTTGACAAGCCTTCCTTGTGGATTACCTTACTGACAATGATTTATCGATTTCAAACAACGCCCCTGGGATTTGAAACCTTGAGATAAAGGCAAATATGGAAGCAGTCTGAAGAAAGCTGGTTATTTGTTATTGCTGAACAATGCAGTGGAGCAGTGGATTCTAGAAAATTCATTGCTCATCGTCCAGTAGGCAACAGTCGAGCAGGCATCTGGGAAATGGATGATTTGCGAAGACTTCTGCAGCTGTTGTCACTAAATTCTTGATAGTGACTCCGGATAGTAAACCAGCTCCATCTGTTAACCGCCTCCTTAGTTGGGCTGGTCATCCGTCATTGATATTTTTGTGGTGCTGCCATGACATAGATTATTTAGAAGCCTCTTGCAGCCTTTTCCTCCTCTCCGCACACGCACGAGAATGCTCTGTTTCTGTGTCTCATTTACTTGGCCACTGAATTATTCACCCAGTTTACACATTCATGTCTGTTCGTCTCCAGGTATACCGTCACACGTTGACGTCAAACTAATTTCTATCCTGCTAAAATATTCTCCATTATGGATTTCTAGATTGCTGGTGGTCAAAAATTTCGGCTGTCTTGGGTGAGTGTGGTGCACTAACCAGAACCCTACACACATGTGAAACAACAGACCTTTCCAAACGCATGGGCAAATTGGCAGGTTAGGATGGCTTCAGACACCCTAATTTGATTTTGTGCAACTGTTTGCTTCTCTAACCAAATCTAAACCACTGGCATGACTTTTGGAGCACAGTAATCAAATAAACTGACTAATCAAATCTAATCCACATGCTTGAAGTGACTTCTAATCAATTGTATTGTATTGTATTGTATTTGATAACTTATGTAGTGCTCCTTACAGAATAAACTACTCAGAGGTGAATCCACCATGAGAGCCCCTGGGAAATAAGAACATCTTTAAACAACGAGCTGACTGAGCTCTATCACCAACAGTGACCCTTGCTCGAAACGGTAGTGGAAGTTCATTCCATAGAGATGGGCCAACTACAGCAAAAGCCCTCTGCTGAGCAAGCGAGGACTTAACACGAAGAACAGTCTGACCGCTATCAGTAGCACTTAGGAATTAATTGGATTTGGGACTCTATACACTATCAGTAGAACTGTTGGGGTTATTGAGATTTGGAACAGGTGAGCATCCCATTGAGTTGTGACTAAAGTAAGTAAGTAAGTAATGCATTTGTTGACATGCTGTATGTCCATAGGCTGAGTGAGGAACTGTAGGCATGGACACACACAAACATAAGTACATAACAAAACAAACAAGCAGAGGAAAATGCACAGCCACAAAGACATACATGCAAAAAGTTGCACGAACATTAAGATATGTATTTTCGATTCTACAACATGGGAGGGTCATTCCAGAGGACATGCCTAAGCCTTAGCATTTTCATCGCATGTTGTGTGATCTGCACTGAGTGCATCTTCCCTTCTGTACTTTCCAGCGGTGCTTCTCCAGGTATTGTTGTCTCTTCAAACATTTAAGTTGAAGTCCCCGAGATGACAACAACATCATGTCTTGGAATTCTGTGAATAACCTGCTACTCTGTGGCACTAGCAAAAGCCTTGTTTAATCGGGGTAGATACCTAATGTTTTTACAGTTTAATGCCATTAGGACAAACTATGTTTAATTGGAGTAGATACCTAAGGTTTTTACAGTTTAATGCCATTAGGACAAACTATGTTTAATTGGAGTAGATACCTAAGGTTTTTACAGTTTAATGCCATTAGGACGAACCATGTTTAATTGGTGCGGTGGTAGATGCCTAAGGTTTTTACAGTTTAATACCATTAGACAAACCGTTTTTAATTGGGGTATTTACCTAAGGTTTTTACAGTTTAATGCCATTAGGACGAACCATGTTTAATTGGTGCGGTGGTAGATGCCTAAGGTTTTTACAGTTTAATACCATTAGACAAACCGTTTTTAATTGGGGTATTTACCTAAGGTTTTTACAGTTTAATGCCATTAGGACGAACCATGTTTAATTGGTGCGGTGGTAGATGCCTGAGGTTTTCAGAGTTTCGTACCTTTAACTTTTCTAAAGGGTTATTGTCTCCAGTGACTTTTGGTGATGTTAGATCAATAGCCTGAGAGGGTTGTGATCCAAACTTCGCTCTGGGCTCCCAGTTAGAGAACTGTAACACAAGTTGCTAAATAAGTCAATTGGCCTCTCTCAAGAGAGCTGAGATGATGGATACTCACATTAAATATTAATGACACTTACGTGCTTCGGAATGTAATTAATCATATCTGTTTACAGATTGCTTTTAAGCAGTTATTTAATATAATTATATTGAAAAAGGAAGCCAGTAACTCCAGAATCACTTTGCCACTTTGCCTGAGAATGATGATCAGCAACTTATCTGGGTCTATCTCTTGATGGAGTTTGGGTTCAGAGGGAAGGCCAAGTGGGCAGAAAATTTGTAGACATTCTTCATCATGAAGCTACTTGAATCTGCTGTAGAAATATTTGACCAAATCTAATCATTCTGCTAGTGATTAAGCTGGTCTCCATGACACAGCTGCTGTATGGTGCTGAGAAATTTTGTTGATTTACATTGTTACTTAAGGTGTATTACGTGATGAGCCAGATGTTACTCTTGTAATAGTTTTAAACAATTTGAGAATTTGAGAGTATATCTTATATACAATCACAGCATAATGCCACCAATGATCTCACCCAATCAGTTCATTGAAAAATGAGCAGCGTCGAGGCCAATAGGGTCTCTATAGATAAACGTGTACGTTTACATTTACCAAACGCATTTGATTCTCTGATCTCACTGAACGTATTCATTCAGTTTGTCTTTTTTTGTATCCTGCGATGTTTTAGCATCGCTGATGAATCTCTGGTCTTTATCTCACATTACGCTAATGCTTGATGCCAAGCATACATTGATCTGTAACTGTGTTGTCTCAAGTATTGAACGTTGTTTGCTGGAGGAAGAGATTGTAATGATTTTCAGAGACCTGCCATTTATAATATCGTTAGCAGCAGACTGGCCAAGAACCTTAATAACTGGAGCGAACTGAGATAGAATTTGATCTACGGCTCATCGACGTATTACCTTATCTTACTCGGTTTAATGACTTCTACAAAGCTGCTATCATTTATTACAAAATAGTTCTATCTGTCAATCTGAGCAGAGAACAGAACCTAAGCTACACAGGTATGGTAGGACGGTTTGAGGTAAAGTATTTAGTATGCAGATTCACTGAATCTTCTCAATGAAGATGGTCAGCTAATTGTGTGAGTGTTCAGATGGAAATGAGACTGAAAATAAACAACAGCAGGCAGGTTCAAGCATAAAGAATAAGGTACTTGGTAATGAATTTACACTGGGGTAATCGTAACTGTAATATCAAGATTTCTTCAGCACCCGAAGAAACCAAGTTGCAGGAACCAGCATATTTGCAGGTGCTTAGCCAAAACAGAATTCGTAGACAGGTAAGGTTAGATTCGGTTCCAAGGCAAGATCCAATGGGTAGTCAAGAATAGCTGCAGAAAATACATATAAAATCCACCTGCATAGGTAGGTGATTTAGAATGTGATATCTCGATGATATTGCAAATGAGACTTAAATATTGTCGGCAGTTGTTTCTTGGTTAATACAACAGTTAATTCTTAGATAATGTTAAAGTGATAACAGTAAATGAAGCTGCAGATCACATTGCAGGATATATGTTGATGCACAACAGATGTTACTTAGATGAAACTTAATACAATACCCAGATCATACTTTGATAATACCCCAAATTATTTCTGTATTTTATTCCTACGGTATCACTATCCGATGAAAAGTATTAATTGATGACATTAGGGATAAAGGATTTCTTCAAATTTATCATAGAGTTACTATTACATGTTCCAAACTGACTCTATTGTGTTTGCATTACAAAATTTCATAACAATACTGATGATAATCTTAGTAGAGGCTCAAACTGGAATTCTCCATGTTGCAAAGCAAGTGTTTGCTAAATCAGCCATAACATGTCACAAGATGGCTCTTTGGCTGATACTTCAATCATATGGACAGTACTGCCTTAATATTGCAAAGTCTAGTTGTAGATACATCCAAGGTGTGACATAAAATACTGATGAAATTGTTGTACATATATTTATTTTGTAGAGGTAATTATCAACAGTGTACATCAAGGCACCTTTGGACGTGAGTTTGCCGGTTCGCATACCAATAGTGGCTATATTTAAGAGATTTTAATTAACTTGGGCTAGCACAGTCCTTTCGTGGGGCCTTAAATCGTGTGGCGCCCATTCAGACAGGCAGCGGTGGTGATGGATCTCACCCAATAAATTCATTGAAAAATGAGCATGGTCGAGGCCATGTGGTCACTATAGAAAAACATGTACCTTTATATTTACAGGCAAAAATTATTATTCATCATGATGCATTGATGTAGTTTAATGTCTAGTGAAGTCTTATAATTTCTGCTTGTGAAGCCTTGCAACATCTGAAAAAACATGCAGAAAATGCCAGTTGATTCACAACATTCTGGTCAAATTTATGTTAGCCAGAAAAGCCACTGGTTAATGAAGAGGGTTGCAGCTGCAAAAATGAGGGTGAAAAATAGGGCTGCAAGCATGTGGATTTGAACCAGACTGTCCTGTATTTGATCTGCCTTAAAATTCTAGGTAAGTTTGCATATTACACTACTCTGAGCTCCAGAGGCATTATTTAAGGTAATGTAATATCACACAAACAAAATGTTACATTGATTTCTCTGGTGCTTCTCATCTGCAGTGGATTTCTATCGTTTTTAGGCAGCATCACCTTGCAACCCTAACAAAAGAGAAGACGAGCACGACTTTTGCAAAATAGGAAGTTGCAGCTTCACTCTTACTGGCCAAAATGCAGAGACATAAATAGGGGCCAGCTATCTTTGCCGACTTATAATTCCTCTATTATTTATTTTTTTTGGATTGGGAATTCTTTTCTAATGCAGCGCAGCAGTTTTCCATATTTGTGTGAGAAGTTGCTGCTAGAATTATTTCCTATTTCCGCCATAGTGTAGATAAATAATGAAGGAAGTCGTTGCATCTGATGAGGTTTTTATCATTTCATTTGCTTATGTTATTGGCTGCCAGGGTCATTTGATAGGCATACACAATTCTAGCTAGCTTCTGATTGGTTTTCCTGGATCATGCAGTTGGTTAATTTAGGTCAGAAGCCTTCTGATTGGTTTGTTCTAGACCATGCCTGGGGCTGATGTCGGTCAGAAGCTTCGAAGTCCCTGATTGGCTGCCACAGGGATAAAGGATACATAATGGATAATTCTGGTCTTGTGCTCACTGGATTGCTTATGACTAATGCTTGAGAAAATTAATGGATTTAATTTCATAGTAATAAAAGATGGAAATTAGATAGCTCCAGCTGAATGCAATCCTAAGGAATAGAATGATGTAAATAGCCAATCATGTTGGAGAAAATACATAAGTTACAGAATCTTATAGCACCTAGGTGAGCGAAATAAAAAATTTTCTATAGCATGCGGTGTCTGTGTTTAGTAAAGGTTACTGATCAGTATTTGTGTGTCTGATATTCATTTAGAGTTTCTCATTTTTATTGGTTTCATTTTGCAACACTTGTTGCATCAGAAGTGTCAGATTTTTGTTGGTTTATTTGTTTGGTCCACACTTGTGTCATTTCGAAATTTTGAATTGCGTCTTGTTAATGTCAGTGTTAATGCTAAAATCTTCCAATCATTCTATAATTTACCATTCAGTGATTTGAAGTATTACCAGAATATTTGATCTTAATTTAAGTTGAGTTAAAGTAGTCTTCAGTCGGTGAATAGGTTTCTTTTTTTTAGTTTCTTAGTTATTAAAATTCCGAAACTGATCATAGATTATTTAATAAGAAGGCCTCTGCATTGTTATTATAGCGAGTTGATTAAAGTCAAAAAACACCCAGTTACTGTTACTAGTTTGGCTAATGTGCAACTGGAAATCATAGATGTGGACCAGTCATAAGATTGTGACATCGCAGCATATCTTGTAGTGCTTCAGAGTAGTAATAAAAACACTCAGATATGTACCGGTGGCCACAATTTGATTTGTAAGTTATTATTTTTCATTCAAGAAAGCTTGTCTGCTAACAAAGGCAGCTTGAAGAGTAGGAAATTGCAACATTTTGCTTGTGTATCCATGGTTTACTTTCTGGGTGCCTGGGTCTTGACCTGGAACCGATCTTGACCTTACCTGCCTATCCATTTTGTTTTGATGAACACCTGTGAATAAGTTGGTGCACGTGACTGCTTTTTTTGGATGCAATAGAAATCTTGAGATTACTATTATGATGCGATTGCTTAATTTAATGCAGCGTAATAAATCGTGTATTTATTGTGTATGTGTCAAGACACTGAATGCAGCGAATTTTAAGTACTTCACAAAAGCACATACTGTCCGACCTTCGCGACTTCCTTCTTAGACATCGGTGTCTCCTTTAAATCTAAGACATCCTCCACCATGCATTTCAAAGTGCTAATGGTGTGATGGTCAACAGATGGAGGTAATGATGGTGGTGATCGTGTTGGTAGAGATTGTAGATGACAACAGTGACGATGACATGTGAAGGAATCCATGATATCCGACTGTCTGTATCTGTCGGCACCCCTGGAGATCTGTGTGTTTATCTCATTAGAGTCGCCCGTAGCCTGTTTGTCGTACGGATGTGTTACCATCGGTCGGCATGCAATATATCTTTTGTAATGTCCATAATTCTGTTTTCTGACTACATCATGTGGGTCGGTCTGTGCCCTTAACGTTACCTTGGAGGAATCCTTTTCCTTTGTGTGCTCTTCAGTCGGATGATTTGTTTTCAGAGTCAGGAACTGAGAAGTGGAGGTGTGTCTTGAAAGAGGGATCTGGAGGGGAAGAGGAAGAGAGATTTGTTGGTTTGATAGGGCATCTCACCTGACCATATTGCGTCTTCTCACGACTCTTCTGTTATGCAGTCTCTTATATCCTGATTTATTTGCCTACATTATCCATATATATGCATTTAGTATTCATATTTATATACACGTGTACATACACTTTAGATGTATGTTATATGTAAAATACTGTATTTTATATGCAGTATGCTGTATATGTATATGGATTCAAGGTCAGATGAAAAGGCTGTTGTTAGCACATGTGAAATTGAGAACTTGTCAAGAATGCTACATGTAAAGAAAGGCTTGATGCTGTGTATCCAACACTGGAAAGCACAATGGAACTAAGCAACATTGAGCATGATTAGCACTTTGACGGGTAAGGCAATCTGGACCAACTTATGCCTCCTTCCTTACAAGATTGGTCAGTTCTCTGACCTGCCAATGCAGATGATTATGTCCTGTTGATCACACTATGTCATCATAACCACTAAGGTAAAATTTCAAAAAATTAATTTCCATAGCAAAATAGATAATACAGCATAGCATAAGTTCAACTGTTACAGAAAAATCAGTCTCATACATTTTCTTGACCTTTGATGTACACACACACACACACACACACACACACACACACACACATATATATATATATATATATATATATATATATGACCAGCATATCTACAATCTATCCTGTAACTGCATCAATAAACTGCAAAGCATACTTCCAAATAAGTTTTTATAATGCAATATGTCTGCTTGTCTTGTCTTCAACCATCCTTGAGCCAAGGATTGCCTGCACCGCTGGCCATTTGCTTCTGTCCCTCGTCTCTTGTAATAACTGGTCAAATGAGACTTCAGTCCATGAGTTGATGTTGCCGGTCCATGTCAGCTTTGGTCTTACTCAAGCTCAGGATCCAGGTATTGTGCCTTGTATGATCTCTTTCTCCAGGCAGTCTGCACTCTTTCGTGGCACATGCCTGAAGTATGAAAGCTTTCTCTTTTTGATTAATCCAAGCAGACTTCTCTCTGCTCCTGCAGTCTCTGGGACCCACTCATTTATCTTCTTGGCTGTCCATGGTGGTCTAAGAATCTGCCATAATAATGCTGCATCTAGTCACAACTGTTCAATGTTTAACTTCTAAACAATGCAACAGTTTCAGTTTGGTACGGCTTGTGGATGCTATCACTTAAAATGCACTTTCAACAGCTAGTGGAACACTTTTAAATGTTGAATCCTTCTGCCTAGCATCATAAGTGCATGCTTATCATTGGGTAGTAGCGCTATTTGAATACATTTAATGAACAAAGACGGTCATGATTTACCGTCCAGCATGGAAGTCAAATTGGAGATCATGCCAGAAAAATTCATGGAGGTAACATGGCCTGCAAAGTGTGCCAAGTGGGTGATTGTCGCTTGAGGGTAAAGACAATGTGATTAATATTAAATCCTGCCAGTTTCGAGGGTGCCACCAAGAGTTTAGAGTGGTATATGCCATTTTATCCGTGAAGTGTTCACAATGTCAGATTGAGCATCATCTGTCAAGGCTTATGGATGTGACAGACCGTGATTCCAGATGACAGATCGTACAAATGCTTCCCATGGGCATTATGCTGTACCTTTCACAACAGGCAACAGTTTTCACAAAGATTTCAAAATGTGAGATGAATACTTAGATATATGTAAATGGCAGTCAGATTGTCCCTACTGAAATTGTGTTTTTTTACTGTTTTTTATGTTGTTTGAAAAGTGTGGGTCTTACTGGTACCACCTACAAGGTCAGCAGTTGACATTATGCTTTCATTTTTGTGAGTTTTATGCATTGTTGTTTGTAAAGTTTGGGTAATTGGCTTTTGCTAGTAAAGATTACTAACTTACTTACTTATGTGGTCCTTAATGACATTTACTGTTTTGTAAGTATTGTTGTAAGTAAAGTGTGGGTGTTTGTCTCAACCTAATAAAGATTACTTACTTATTAATATTAGTTTTTGTGCATTATTAAGTACCACTATCTAACAACTAAGCTTACCCAAAATCCCTACACAGTAACCACTCAAGGGGAGACTTGAACAAGGCAGTGGCTCCACCAATTGGCTACCAGGCCCTACTTATTTACTTACCTAGTTACCGTCTCAGGGGAGGGTCAAACCCGCACATTCCCTCTAGCACGTTGACTGCATTAAGTGTACACTTGACGTGTAATATAAAAGCAGTAGGATGTAACTGACATTTAATGAAATTTTTTTGCTCTGTTTTTACGCACATTCTAAGTTAATCCTGACACATTTTTAAAACCTCTGATCTCTGATGGCAGGGAAGCAGACGGAGGCAACTTCCTGTCTGCGGGATCAAGTAGCAGCGAATCACTCGATGTGTTCAAAGCAGCATTATATGTCTCCTTTTGATTTCTTGTTGTTACCCTGGAGGGGATTGATATCCATTAGGTTAACACCTTATAATTTTCTTTATTGTTGCCCATCAATGCCGATTCATCTTCTTGCATATGCGTCCGAAGCATTTATTTCCATGATTTGCTTTCATGATGTTTGTTTACTCATTGTCCGTTCATTGAATGACCACAAAGCAAATATATTTTCTCGTGTGTGTTTGTAGAACCTTCTTCGCTTTTATTTTTGCTTACCTTCTACCAGTGCGCCACTGTGGCCTCGACTGATCGTCTTTCTGGATGACAGGAAGAACCTTTTGCCAAATGTTTTCTCTGCAGAGGCTTTTTGTTGCTTGTAATGGGTTGATTAATGAAAACGCCAGTGACCTTCGGCATCAGCTTATGTGAAGATATGCTTGCTCATTTAGGCCTATAATTTTTTTCACTAAAGAACTGCTATGTATAGCCATACCTCCTTAACGCTGTTAAAAGACTGCTCTGATGTTGCACATACCAGGATGAAATTATTTTCTACAAAACTTTCTGGACCATCTTTATGGAGCAGTCGCCTAAATAACATTCCAAATTTACCTACCCTCAATCAGTTTAAGGAAAACGTTCAAGATTGTCTGGTTACTTACTGTGTGTAAAACTGTAACCATGTTCTGACATGTTTGGACGTTTGTGTGTTGGAATTAATCCGATTTTGAGCATTTTGGGCGGTATTTTCTATGCGATCATCTTGGTGATCATCTTGGTGTATGTGACTGCCTGAGCAGAGTTGGACTTCCTATGGTACGATCAAGCCTCAAAGATGCAGGCTTGTCTTCAGCCGGGTAATGGTCTCGACGGAGGAGGAGCGACGAGGGTCTTTGGAATAACCCAGACCATCAGTCACAGCTGGCCCTCCAACCTACTGACCGGCAGGCGACGAGTGCCTGGTCTACTCATACCCGGTGGTTTGAGGGATATCCAGACACTGCGACATGTACCACCAACAAGGGACTGCGATGGTGTTATCGTGTACCGCGGACCATATAACCTGTTCTTGCTCAACACGAACGATGCAACTTGGTTCAAGAGCTCTGAACATTGTGTCATCTGTCAACTCCGGATAGGAATTTGTTGGTTGGGCCGCACGTGTGTGCGTGAGCCTGCCACTGGTGACTTCTATTTATCTGTGCATTGTTTCGCTTGCTGACGTGCTGGGTACGTTCTGATCTTAATGACATTTAAGATCATTTAGGGCTAGTGTAGGCAACACTTTTGTGAGGTGCTGAAAAGGCATATCAAATGTTTTGATAACTAACTAACTTAATCATATATATTGATGATTACAAGTTCATGTTAATTGTGCACTCCTAAACTACAGTGTCGTTTTCATCACCTTCCTCCTTATTTTTTATGTAAAATAATAAACTATTACTGCCAAAAAATGAACCTTGAAATCAGGTCCAACCTCAGCAGGTTTTTGGACCTTCTGAGTTGACCTTTTGCCTTCTGCATCAATCACTGTGATTATTGATTTTAATTTTTCCCTTGCTGTTATATTTATTAATGTTCATTCAGTCAGTTAAAAACAATTAAGTGAAAAACTCATTTTATAGTGATAGAAAAAAGCCAGTGCCTTGAGTGTGTGCACCAACTTGATCTCCTGTGATATATATATTCAAGACAGATGCTAAAGTTCTTTTGAGAGGTAGACCTATTTAAAGGGGCTATATTGAGTTTCTTGATATATACATGTACACATACATTTATACATACATACATACTATTATTTCTGTATATATTAGGTGCCACTATCTAATGACAGAGCATCAATCGATGATGCTGAACAATTGTGTATGAAGGACTTGCTCAAGATCTGTACACAGGAACTGTCTGAGAGGAGGCTTGAACTTGCGCACTCAGTGTTACGAGGCAAGGGCTCAAGCCAAGCAGATACTGTGTCACACCAGTTGGCTACCATGTCAGATACATGCTTAGATGATGCCGATTGAAAGTTATATTTTATCGGTCACAAATGCCGGACTTTTCGGGTTGGAAACCGATGTTTTGTGTCGCAGAAATTGGAGCTGACGTGACACTGCTCAGCCTCAAAAGAAGTCACGAATTTGGTATCAGATGCGCAGCTGAAGTTGATATGCTTAAGTTGATGTAATATACAAGCAAGACAGTCTTGAATAGAAAACCAACAGTTACATTATGTCCCAGCAATAGCCTGAATGACTGATTGATTAAGGCCGTGGTCTAAGTCTTTGTTCAGCAACAAAGATGGTTCTGGCAAGATAAATCCTGTATAGAACAGCAGGCTTAAGGGGAGAGAATCTATCGTGTTTTGTTTGGCAAAAATTATTGAAAGCAGGTGACTGGAGAACTAGAAAAGGGAACAGATAAGGGGTAAACACAAACTGTTTACATGAGTTCATTAAATATATAATTTAATCAAATTAATTCTATTAAATTTATATATGCCATTTAGGAGTACTGTACTATCCTGATTGTGGCTTATTTTCAGAGTGTTGAATCTCAGGCTAGCACGGTTCGTACACGGGACCTTAAATGGCATGATGTCCATTCAGACAGGCAGCGGTGATTAGGATCTCACTCAATTAATTCATTGAAAAAATGAGAAGGGTCGGGGCTATGCGGTCGCTAAAGAAAACTGAGTACATTTATCTATCATTGGTGCTGTAGAGTGTATTGGAATTGATAATGGTATTGGTGGTAGAGAAACGGTGTGGTTAACATGGAATTGGTGGTAGAGAAACGATGTGGTTAACATGGTATTGGTGGTAGAGAAACGATGTGGTTAACATGGTATTGGTGGTAGAGAAACGATGTGGTTAACATGGTATTGGTGGTAGAGAAACGATGTGGTTAACATGGTATTGGTGGTAGAGAAACGATGTGGTTAACGTGGAATTGGTGGTAGAGAAACGATGTGGTTAACATGGTATTGGTGGTAGAGAAACGATGTGGTTAACGTGGAATTGGTGGTAGAGAAACGATGTGGTTAACGTGGAATTGGTGGTAGAGAAACGATGTGGTTAACATGGTATTGGTGGTAGAGAAACGATGTGGTTATCATGGAATTTGTGGTGCAAATGTGCACTCATATCTGTCAGTGGCTCTTTAGAGCCAGCTGGAATTAGTGATGGTATTGTAAGCAGAGGAGCTATATTGATTAACATGGTATTGCTGATGAAAATACTGCGACCTAACATCAAGACTCAGCTGAAGTCCGGCATTATCAGTGCTGTGTGGCTACTTACAGTAACGACCATTATTATTATTATATTTTCCCCCCAAGGTGTAAGTAACGACCATTATTATTATTATATTTTCCCCCCAAGGTGTAAGTAACGACCATTATTATTATTATATTTTCCCCCCAAGGTGTAAGTAACGACCATTATTATTATTATATTTTCCCCCCAAGGTGTAAGTAACGACCATTATTATTATTATATTTTCCCCCCAAGGTGTAAGTAACGACCATTATTATTATTATATTTTCCCCCCAAGGTTTATATGATCCCTCAGGATTAAAAAATGTCCAGAGAAAATGATTAATTATCTGGAATGGCTACATCTCGTCAAGTTCACGCATGGCAAAAGTGCTATTGTTATTATTGTTATTGTTACTGTTATTGTTATTATTATTATTATTATTAATTCTGCATGACTTAGTTACTGTGGCTGGCTCTTTCACACCGATGCTTAACTCTTATGTATTTCTGATTAACTGGGAGATGGTCATTTAACCGGGGCACTGCATCTGCACAAATGCAGTCATGTTCAAGGAGTGGGTCTGTCTAAGAGTCTTAAATGCACTGGGTTTGCTAATCAAATATGCTAGAGGCAAAAAACAGTGTCGGAAAAGCATTTCTTGCCATTTGATGAATTGTTTCCAAAGGTGGTGTATTTATATTTTTACAGTGTGTCTGTAGCATTTTACTAAAGCTTGTGACTTTACTTCCAAATATGGGGAAGGACAGGGAAACGAGTGTGGGGAACTGTCTCGATGGCTTTGGGTAAGTTTAATAGATACCTCTGCTAAGCAAAACACTTCTTCTAGTACTCGGTAAGTATAATGGCTTACAATATAAGTTCCATGCTTGTGCAGCAAAGCAGTTTGTCTGCTGGAATTGTTCTTATGAAATACATCGTTTTGTGAAACTGCCTGTGATACGGTTATTGGCACCATTGTCATAAACTGCAGCTGAGTCTTTATCTTGTCACAAAATCGTTTTTCCTTCTGTCTGTAGGCTGACGATATGTGCCGTCACAATTCACAAAATGATTTGAAGTAGTATGAAGCGTAAGTAGATACAAGGGCTGGTCTAGGGGGCCATGCCCTCCCCAGTCGTCGGCTGTGTTGGGATGAAAGACCCAAACTAGGACTAGAAAACAATGTGAAAACCTTAAAATAATGCATCGAAAATACTACAAACTCTGCTTATGAACATCTAAATCAAGGCTCCTAGATAATTAAGTGGCTAATTATCTAGAAGTCTATGATCTAAATATAGTATTTAGACCTCCGTGGCCCTTCAATATAGTGGCATTATAATATATATACATATATATATATGCTGCATTCTTACTTGCATCTTGTGAATATATCACTATAGGCTCATTTCTGTTAACCTTCAAACCCTGAATCCTGAAGATTCCAGTAGAAAGGAAAGAAAGGAAGTGCAGATGGGCTTTATCTACTGAATGAGTGATGACTGAGTCCTGTGTTATGCTCTCGTGTAGACCTATCAAATGTCCAGAGAAGTGTAGATCCTTGTTCATAAGTATTAGAATTTGGCTGCCGGTATTTTGGAGATTTAAAAACAAGATTTCTGCTTCCTTGGTAGCTTAATAATAACAACGGACAGCAGCTGTGACAGGTAGGTAAAAAACACACAGGAAGGGCAAATACTAGACTTTAAAAGATGTGAAAGAACAAGAAGATATGGAAGAAGAACAAACGTAAGAAGGACAAGAACAACAGCAACAAGAACAACAAGATATGGAAGAACAACGGATGCAGTGTGAAGACCAAGATTCGTTCTGTATGAAGCCTTAGTATTAAACGCACTGCTTTATGGATCTGAAACCTGGCGAGTGACGATGACAAACAAGAAATGACCGGAGCTAGCATATCGTAGGTGGCTGAGGAAAATTCTGCATTTCATGGCATTATAAAATATCAGTTAAAACTATCAGAGAAAGGAGAAGAGGTTATAGAGAACATCAGAAAGAAAAGACTGAATTTGATGGGACAAGTAATTCATATGGACTAAGATAGAAGAGAACTGAATCCTGAAGAGAAAAGAATGAAAAGAAGACCAAGAGAGACGACCTTGAATGTTTGGAGATGTCATGAAACAAGACAGGAAGACTGGCAATGGACAGAGTTGAATGGAGAAGCTGCATTGCCTGATGTGGAGACCTGCACAGGAAGGACTAAGTAAGCAACAGTACAATGGAAAGTCTGTTAAATTCTGTGTACAAATTATATGGTTACCTTGGAAACGTAACCATGTATTAATGCAAATTAGGAGCCTAGAAGAAAAGAAAGAGAGGACAGAAAACAGTAAAGAGCAGTGGTACTGTATTTTATTTCATTTTGGATTTGGGTCAGAAGAAGAGCTACATGCAGAACCATGAATCCTAATCGTAAACTCAAGATTTCTACAGCGTCCGAAGAAGGCTAAGTTGTGGGAACCAGATCATTCGCATCAAGAGATTGCAAGGGCTGAAGTGCTGGAAATCTCATTGGATTGGTCAGATAATTGTTGTAATTCTGGTGGAGTTTATTCCACGGGATGGAACAGCTACGCTCTTGAATGACTAGTTCATTCAGTTGAAAGTCTATGAAATGCAAGTGCTGGTGCTGCAGTAGTCTGTGTTGCTGTTGCAACTGCAGACCTATTCCCTGAGACTGATACGAGGGATGAAGTAGATAGGTTCGTACTTTCTAGATGATGATGCATGAAGTGCAGAATATAAATAGCTGGTGAAATCACTTTGCAACAGAAGGTTTCATTCAAATTCACTTAAGAAGTTAGCCTATAAGAACAACTATGTTAGGAGCACACAGTAAAATAGTACACACACTTGTCTGCATGCCTGTACAAATATTAGTAAACAATTGTGTTACTTTAGACTAAAACAATTTGAGGCTTTCGTGGCTTTTCCTTTTCCAGCATGGATTTCTCTTGGCAGGTCGTCTAAATAGTATCACTATTTTATTAGGTTGTGCAGCATATCGTGCATCAAGCTGCAAAATATAGGCTGTAAAAACCTAAAAATAATGTAAGGAGAATAACCCTAAATAGTGTATTTTGTAAACCCCGTACTGGGGCTCTGAGTGTCCTCCTCATATTGAAATCCTGGATCCTCCTTGTTTAGAGAAAAGGAGAAAAAGGAAGCAGAAGAGGAGAAATATGTTGAAGAGGTAGGAGAAGGAAGATCAAAGAACATAGAAGAGGATGCAGGTGATGAGGAGGATAAAAATGAGGAAGATGTGGAAGAGGAAGAAGAATATGGGATAGAGAAAAAGGAAAATTACAACAAATGTTTAGAAGAATAAAAACAGAAAGAGGATGAATTTGATGAAAAGATTGTGAATTCCACAGAGTGGAGGAGGAGCAGAGAGATGGAGGAAGACCAAGGAGTTGATCAACAAGGAGGATCAAGAAGAGGAGGAGGAGGAGGAGGAGGAGGAGGAAAAATGATATTCATTCTTGAAGAAGTGAAACGGTATCTGGTGGTGTAAATGTCTAGCTAGAAATATGTGGCACTGTGAGTTTCCTGCTGAGTACTTATGTATATGCGACCAACGGCTGAATTAAACAGGAGCAGCGATGTGTCAGCCAGCTTCAAGTCTTCTCTTTTCCCAGTCGTCAGGGGGTTCAGCATTTGGAGTCAGCGAGTAATTGAGGTCACTTGAGCAATGCATGTGGCCTTGAATATTCCTGAACGTTGACTAGGATCCATATGTATCATCCCGCAGCTGGATGACGGATGTTACGATACAATAAAATACAATAGCAATTTGATAATGCCCTCGTTATGAACTTCGGAAATGCATATTAAAACCAGGCAACAGGAAACACTGAAAACCGTAAACAGACTGGAAGAGGTAAGTTTTCAGTTTAGAGAGAAATATAGATAGTTGCAAACATGGCAATGTAGAGAGAGTTCCAAATGGAGGGATGAGAAACTGTGAATGACCATCGACTGATGCCTCGGGCATTATGATAACGGCACTATGGAAGTCTTTAGAATAGAATGAACACTAGCCAAAGACGAGAAATGTACCAAGAACAAATTTGCTTTTCAGAAGGTGCTGATCAAAGAGAGGATCAGCTTTAACAGAGCTGCAGGTGTAACGTAACCATGAATGATAAGTAGGATGGCACATGATTGTCACGTGCTGCTTACGTGAGGAGTGCCAGCTTGTAGTGGTATGCTAGGATACATGAAGTCAGTACAGAGAACAAAGAGCAGGTGTGATATGGTCTCGGTAAGAGAGTCCCAGACACAGTCTTGCAGCCTGGTTCGTGATTCTAGTTAGAGGAAGCAGTGTACAGTCAGGAAGACCATAGAGTATCAAGTTGCAGAAGTCGAGTCTAGTCAGTGTATAAGTGTTTCAGAGATGCTGAATCTATGGTAGAGTGAAGCTGTTGGATCCTTCCGAGGTGAAACCAGAATGTTTCAAAGTTGCAGCTATTTGAGATTTTCTAGGATCCTGGGGATTACATATGCCTTGGGAAAAAATAATAACAGGTCATGTAGCTCATGTATCCATCCATCATAGTCTACCTACCTGCCTCACCTTTGGATCTCGGCCTGGAAGTGAATCTGACCATACCAGACTCACTTTTTGAAATTTTGATTTGACTGAGCTGGTTTCCGTGACTTAGCTTTTTTGGGTTCTGAAGAAATCCAGAGGATATGGTTACAAAATATGTCACCTCGTACAATCTGGGAAGTTCTTTAAAAGTGATATACAAAATGCTACAAGTGCAATTACATTTACGAAAAGGATTATTATATAATCTTTGCTTAAAACATTTAAATGCTGCTGGACTGCAGTAAACGTCCAGAAGCACCATAGAACAAATTCAACTTTTACAGAGTAATTTGTGTTGTTTTTATATATTTGCACTACTGCAAATTTTACTGACATCTGAAGATTTTGACGGATTTACGGATGTGTCCATTTTCGACCGACTTTTTACAGATTGTCTGCAAATTTATGAAGATGAGGCACACTGCTTCGTATTTCGTGCCTGAAAAGGAACAGGATTAGTGCCTTTTAGAGATTCTAACATACATACATACATACATACATATATGTAAGTGTACGTACATTAACAAAAGGAATTATCCCTTAGCCAACTCCATCTTCCACTGAACCTGACACTAATGTGTCCGGCAAGGTGTGCCTATGAAGGCAAGTACTGAGCTTGGAAAGCCTTTTATTGGTATTTTGCTTGCTCTCGGACTGCCACTTGACGGCTGCAATTGCACGCATGATTGCTTTGATTCCGGCTGCAACGGCGCGTGATGAAGTGCTGTGGCCAACATCGATCAAGCACAGTGGACTATTAGCGACCAATCAGAGAGTATCGTGGCATAGTTGATGTGCGATTGGATCGCTGCTTCATTAACTTATATTACGTATTCTGGGAGTGATTAGTAGGGACTTAACTTTGGCTTAAAAGGAGGTACTAATTTCTTCTCCAATAGACCTCTTTTGCATAATACTTGTTTCAGTAATTGTGTGAAAAGTAAATGGCGAATGCCAAACTCAAACTAAACGTAATGGGCTGTGTTTATTCACATGATAAAAAGTGACAGTACGGTACTCTCCACTTTAGTACCCTCACGCCCCTATGCCTGCTCTGCAAAGGATGAATGGGAGGATGGATCACATCCCTCCGGGTAGTGTAGAGATACTGTTTGTACTGCTGTGTGTCACAATTTCCAAATCCGCTGTGCAAATCAACGAGTACGGATTATGTCCCGGTTGCAGGTTGTTTGCTGATCATCTTTGTGCACTTGTGACACTCTTTGGCGTTTGACTGTAATCTGTGGACTGGTATTAACGTAGGTTTTCCTGGAGCTGCTTGTGCTGGGATTCTATCACTTGGATTTTCAGGGTGAAAGAGAATTTGCTATTGAACGATTTCACTAAGAATCTTCTTAAAGCATTTACCTTCAGTTCAGTGGAAAGCAGCATCAGAATTTATGTCTTTGCATTAGATTTTTGAGTAGTTTGACCATACCATGTTACCATAAAATTAATTTGATGATGATGATGACGATGATGATGAAACTTGGTGATAACAAATATTAAAGTAATAATAATAATAATGGTAAAAAAAATAATAATAAAAATTTAAAAATAATAATAATAACAACAACAACAACTATAGCAACAACAATAATAATAAGTATCAATAATATTATTATTATTAAAAGAAAAACTTAGTAATAATAATTGTTCTGGCAGATGTCTGCTGTATCTGGTGATAATCAGTTGCAGTTCTTGATTTGTGCATCAGACCTTTTGTAATCTGAAGCCACATTAAGGCCTTATTTCCGTGTTATTTTCTTAAGTTTTGTGCATATCCTCAGGGAAATTTGTAAGGCATTTTGTTATGCCACTCTCGGGATATTTGTCGGCTGCCTTTTCTCATGTATCCAGGGAAATCTATACTTGATCTTCTTCTTATGTTACATCTGTTTTATCTCTTCTCTGTGCGCCGTCCTCCTCTTGGAATCTGGACGTGACTTGAAAGAGCAAACGAGAAACCTTTATACTAAAATTTTTCGTAATTAGCCAGAGTTATGGCCAGAAAACCTTAAAGATTTAGATTATTTGAGAACATGAATACAAAGCGATATATAATTTGTCTCCATCAGTCTCGGTGATAATTTAGAAAAACTTGAGAAAATGATCTCTAGAAAAATACGTAATGTTTTAGATTTGATTTGGCTGGTTCTTTTTTAAACTACTTCAGCAGAATTCAAATATATACTATAATGTGATGCTGTGTGTGTTGTGCATTGCCATCGTCATCATCATTTTTGTTGTTGTTGTTGTGTGATGTATTGTCGTTGTTCTTGTTGTTTGATGCATTGTTGTCATCGTCGTTGTTGTGAGATGCATTGTTATTGTTGGTTTCTAGTGCATTGCCATCATCATCATTGTTATCATTGTTGTCTCATGATGATCATTTAAGCCTGGATATTTCATTTTGTGTTCCTATAGAATGCTCAAGTTTCTGGATTTGTTTGAAATCTCTGCAGTTTCGTCTAAGCTATTTTTATGTTTTCACATTCCAAACTTTTTTCTGACCTAATGTGGGGCTGAATGTCTGTTGGAGGTGGTATTTGGATGCTGATGCTGATGATGTTGACAACGACGACGACGATGATGATGAAAACGCTGTCAATAATGACGATAGCGATGATATTGGTGATTTATCATAAAGGGTGATTTAAGGTCAAGGGTTGATGGTAGTGATAAGTTATTACTTGATGGCATGATTGGTCAAATCATTTTCAGATTAATCCTGTGATATCCTGTTGCTTGAGCTAGCTAATCTGTTACTTGTTCCCTTGTGGCATAGATTTTCATTATCTTTGTGTAGCCTGTTGTCTGTGTCATATTCTCTCTGTTTGTTGGTCTTTCTTAAGCAGAATAGATTAGCTGATTGAAGCAGTGGAGTCTCATAGGAATTATTTGAAGATGATTTTACCAGTCACATCATTGGTAATAACTTATCATTGCCATAATAATTTTCTATGTGGCCTACCTCTTCATTTACCTGAGAAGTTCATCTTGTCTGCCATCTTTGTTGTATTCTCACTTCATTTACTGTTGTTTTCTTGGCTTCATTTAACCATTTTCAACCCCCTCCCCCCAAGAAACTGATAGCCTTCTGCAAAGCATTTCAATGCAACTTCGTTAATGCTACATTGCCATAAATCTTTGTTACGACAATGATTTTCCGTTGTCCTTCCACCTTTCTGTCAAGAGTCTGTGAAAGCTTTTTTAATGTTGCTGTTTTACCTTTCGTGTTCATGTTTGTCTTAGCTCAGTTGATTTCAAGTTGAAGCTTTTATACCTCCTACCAGGTAATTCATTATCTCCAAGGACAAAACTAGGATGTCCAGCATTTTGGCGAGAAGGGCCACATGATCAGCATATTCAAGATCAGTAAACCACTCCAACCCATTACAGTCACCTGGATGCCTCTGTCCAACATCTCATCCACGATCCTATCTGTTGGATAGAATCATTGATGAGATCATGTTGCCTTGGGGTTATCCTACGTGACGGTCATCCTAGCACCTGCTGAGGATGAGGAGGAAGAGGAGGAGCCTAGGGAGACTGGCTTTGACAGCACGGATTGTATCACACTGTAGAACTTTGCTCCATCAGTGCCATGGATTTAGATGCTTACATTGCAGATTGTGCTGCAATACCCATGCCGATATAGGTGCTTATTTCATGGCTCTTGCCTTCTCAGACAATCCACTCGGCATCAGAGAATTTGGAAAAGAAATTGAATGCAATGTGAGTTTATGCCTTCTTGTGCTGCCATTTGTACATCCATCCGTTCCTCTGACAACTGTCTGTTGTGTGTCTGTCTATATGTCTGTCTGTGTGTCTGTCTGTCTGCGTGTCTGTATGTGTGTCTGTGTGTGTGTGTGTGTCTGGACCTAAACTGGATAATCATAATCATAATCCCGAGATTTCTACCGTGCCGTCTGTCTGTGTGTGTGTGTCTATCTGTCTGTCTTTGTGTGTCTGTCTGTCTGCATGTCTGTATGTGTGTCTGTGTGTGTCAGTCTGTCTGTCTGTCAGACAGTCTGTCTGTGAGTGGCTGAGCACTTGCCTTTTAACATGGAGAATGAATTCAGGCCAACCCTAAGACATTCCTGGTATCAGGACCTTGAGCTAGTAGCAGTACTTAGCCTCAGTGACAGATGCTTTGTCATTAGAGAGCAGGCTTAACAGTAATAATAATTTTAAAAAATAATTATTGTTATTATTATTGATCAGATACTTATCCATTAATCTGCTAATTTATGAATTCACCTCAAAATGCAGTTAGCTGGCCAGAGGAAGCTGATCTTAGAGTTTTTGTGGTGGGATTAAGCTCGAGTCAGCAAGGTACCCGGTAGCTTGGCACTAAATCGTGAAGCTTAATTAAAGTGGACCTAAACTGGATAATCATAATCGTAATCTCGAGATTTCTGCAGCACCCTATGAAAGCCATGTCACGGGGACCAGATTATTCACAGGCGCTGAGTCAAAACAAAATTGATAGGCAGAAGTGTTTGGTTCCAGGTCAAGATCCAAGAGTCAGGCAGAGAGACAGCATGGCAGCTACGGTGGGTGATGCTTGGGATTGGAGCAGAGCAAGAGATAAGAGGAAGAAGGGGAGTCAGGATAGGATCTGTGAAAGAGGAATGATAAGATTACCAATGTATTTTTGAAAACAAAACATCAAGTCTGTAACTGGAGATTTTGGAGGAAGGTAAGCGGCTGCACACAGAACTATGAAGAACGGAGTATTGAATTGCAGTAGTCCAGGCGTGATAAGACGAGTGAACAGACTGGAACATGGGCAGCATCATGAGTTAGAGACTGGTGTATAGGTCAGGGTTGCTTGGGTGAAGTCATGGGCTCATGTAATGTTGGCAACTGGAGATTCCAGTGTCAATCTGGAATCAAGAGTCTCATCAGTATATCTTATTATTCTTTTTCTTATTATTATGGTGACAAACTCTAAGATTATTTTAAAGTCAAAATGAAATATAATGTTATTGTTATTATTACTATTGACATTTTTTGATTGCATAACAATAAAAATGATGATATTTATATTAAGAATAATGATATAGACCTGTATTTCTGTCTGTCTGCTTATCTGTCTCTGCTTATCAGTCCATATGTCTGTCTGTCTGTGTTTGTGTTTGTCTTTCTGAAACTCCAGATACAGTAAATTCACTTAGAAGCAATCTTTTCTCATTGACTTTAGTAGTTTCCATTGTTCAACGACATCTTATGGCTGCCAGGGCCGTTGACGTCGACCTTACCTTACCTTGTGGTTAACTTTCCTAAATGTGCTGTGAATTGCCCTTGACATGTCTCTGGCTGAGCAGGTATTACTTAAGATCCGGCGTTGTCCATGTTTTGATAAAAAGGTATTGTTAAAACGATATTCTCAGTCGTAAGGCAGTGGAGAATAATTCTCTGGTTCCATAAGAGGATTACAGCTCCTGGCGTAAGCATTACTATGGCATTGCTGCTGCTACTGCTGCTGTTGTGATGGTGTTGGTTTATTATATATATAACGGTATCTCTTTTAGTACTGCTTCGCACTTCTTTATCAGAAGGATGGACCGTACCTGTTCGAGCTGCGAGCGGACAGCGAATCCG
Organism: Norana najaformis; assembly: GCA_964023275.1. Classification (NCBI taxonomy): domain Eukaryota; kingdom Metazoa; phylum Annelida; class Clitellata; order Crassiclitellata; family Hormogastridae; genus Norana; species Norana najaformis. Next base: position 56,101,617 of record OZ029913.1, on the reverse strand, counting down.
AGTGTGGCATGTGGATGTCGGCCATTGTCCAGGCCAGGTAGGAACTGCATTACGAACACGTTATAAAACTCCTCCAGTGCATTAGTGTTCGGCTGGGAATTATTGCCCGGACTTCCGCTTGGGTCGTTTCTCGCGGGAGGGGGTGCAGAAATGCACAGTAGGTCGCCGAGAGATTTTAAGGAGTGGTTGGAGATTTATGTATCTCGAAGGAATGGCATTAAGGTGCCTACTCTGGAGAAACTTCAGGATCACTACTCCAGGCTAGCCACACCCTTAAAACCTTAATATTCTAGTCAAGGAGGGCAGTGTCCCTCTGACTCATAGCCCCTCCTTTTCAGTTTCACAGGATACAAAATGGGATATCACTGTGACACTCCCTTAAAACATCAAGCTTGCCCCTCCTCTCAGATGAAGGGTGCTGCTTGATAAGACTAGTGACTCATCTATATAATTACTATATCTATGTCGATATTCTGGCCAGAACTCTGCTCACTGCTGTGCTGAACATTCTCTCTCTTCTGTTGGGAATAGTTTAGTTGACCTTACCTACTTTTGTGCTTAATCTCCTGTTTATTATCTAATAAAACTAACCTGAAGAAAGGATGGCAACATCTGAAGGCTGTGAAGCCATTACTGAATTGAATGTGGGTAATAATCCTGCAGAATGCCTTAGGTGAAGAGCACAGTATGGTTTGAAGAAGAAAAAGACCAGTCCCTTAAGCTAACCCCAAGAGGCAGCCATGGGTATGAAGTATTAGGGACCTCAGTTTTCTTGGCAATTGGCCAGCTCTCTCCCTCACCACCTGATCTTCCCACTGACAGTGTACAGTCAAGTGTATTCATTATAGCTGAGGTGGCTAGAGGGCGCAAGTGGAGCCAGATTCTCGACACAAATTTCTGCCCTGGTAGGGGTTTGAACCCCCAACTTTTCAATTGACAGTCCAGCACATTTATTAATTAAGTAAGTAAGTATGTTCTTTGGTAACCACTGAACTATCAAGAACCCCATTATGGGATGAGCAGTGTATAATAAACTGTGAATGAGCTGATTCCTGCAACTTGGCTTCCTTCAGAGCTGAAGAAATTTCGACGTTACTAATGCGGTTACAAGTGAATAAAGGTATGATTGTAATTGTAAGTTTAAATTTGTATAGCGCCTCTTCAAGCAAAAACTAATCAGTGGCGCTCACTGCGCTAGACTTGATGTTAAAAGTCACTAATGATGTTAAGTGTCATTAAGAACAGAGTAGTATCCTGCAAGTGAACATAACTCAGACAACTAGAAGAGTCACCAATGGCAAGCTCGCGCACACACGCAAAGCCATACCAACAGATTCCCAACTAGAGTTAAAAGATGATGGCATGTTCTGAAGTCCCGAAGTTCCTGAAGCTCGTGGCACCAAGGATGAGGAATGAGGAATGACGATGGGCGATGTGATCCGCCGCCGATGGCACACGGTTGTCTCACCGTCCAACAGTCCCTCGCAGGTGGAAAGCCACGCGGCGATCAGATATTCCCCGATCCGAAGGATATACGCAGGACGGACAGGTATTCATCGCCCGCCGGCCGGTAGGTTGTTAGGCCGTTAGTTAGTTGAACCATTCCGTGGCTGACAGTCGGAGCCGCTCCTAAGACTTTCTTCGCCCTTCCTCCACCGAGACAAATTCCCGGCGTAGACGGCGTGCGTTGGTCTGAAGGTCCGAAGCTCGACATTCAAGCTGGAAGCCTGTCCCCCCTCTGTTGGTGGACTCTTCCAGGCACAGAAGGTCACGAAAACAGGCAAAGAAACCGTCCGAATTGCAGTAAATCCGTGTCAGAAAGGAAAAATAATTCTGACATGCTGACTCGGCAACAGAAAGCAACGAAACTGCAGAAAATTATCGAGCTTATGCCACGCTAGACGATATAATCTGTCAAAATGACACATAGATGTCTTAACATCTCCATTGTGGTTATCTCCTGCACAAACTGCTAGTGAACTGGCTATGCAGTTCCAGTCTACTTTATCTGAGCTCCTTGACAGACAAATTCCTTTTAGATCTAAAAGAGTAGTAGAGCGCACACCACAGCCTTGGTTCAACTCTGCCATTTCCGATGCTAGGCGTCACAGAAGTCGGTTAGAGCGTTGGTGGCGCCACTCTCGACTTCCCTCAGATCTCAGTAGGTTTAAGCAACAGTGTAAACTTGTGCGTAAACTTGTTTCTTCAGCAAAATCAGAATATTTAACTAACTTAATTGCCGAAAGTTCTACATCTCCAAAAACTCTGTGGATGGCTTTGAATAAATTACTACACAGGGAGAAATTAAATTCATCTTTTGGCGTGTTCTGTTCTACCCAAGAGCTAGCCAGTAAATTTTTGACCTTTTTTGCTGATAAGATTTCTGGTATAAGGCTGAAATTTAGTGGTTATTTGTTATGTGATAAATTTCTTCTTCCTAGTTCTTCTCCTCCAGTCTTGGATTACTTTCTGCCAACAACTCTTGCGGAGGTCCGCAGACTCATATTTTCTTCACCTGACAAAACCTCTCTCCTAGACACCATTCCCACTTCTTACCTAAAAGAATGTTTTGATGTCCTTGGTCCAACCATTACGTCAATAATCAATTTCTCGTTGCTTGAGGGATCCTTTCCTTCTGGTTTTGCTCATGCCATAGTTCATCCTCTGCTAAAGAAACCTTCTCTCGATCCAAGTGACCTGTCTAATTACAGACCCATCTCAACTTTGAATTTTATATCTAAAATTCTTGAACGGGTAGTCTTGAATCGTATGCAAGCTCACCTTTCTTCCAACCCACTAATTTCTCCATTTCAGTCTGCTTACCGTAAATTTCATTCAACAGAATCTGCCCTGCTCGCTGTCCATAATGACATCATGTGTTCCATGGATAAGGGTAAGGTGACTGCACTTGTTCTCCTTGATTTGTCTGCTGCCTTTGATACTGTCGACCACTCTCTCCTTTTGCATCGTCTTCAACATTGGTTTGGAGTTTCTGGTCCTGCCCTACACTGGTTTGCTACTTACCTCAGCCCTCGCACTCAATCTGTATATTTAAATGGACATTATTCAGCTAGTGCCTCGTTGACCTGTGGCGTTCCGCAGGGTTCTGTACTTGGTCCTCTTTTGTTTACATTATACACCACACCTCTAGGTACTCTGCTAGACAATCATTCACTGGGATATCATTTCTATGCTGATGATACCCAAATCTACATCTCATTTGACAGTTTGACTTGTCACTCGTCTGTGCAGCTGTTGTCTGATGCCTTTGAAGAGCTGCAGTCTTGGATGGCAGCAAATAAACTTCTCCTTAACCCCTCGAAGACTGAATTTCTACTGCTTGGCACTCCTCAGCAACTTAAGAAATTCGAATGGCTTAAATCTGTAAAACTGGGTGATTCACTGATTGAGATGACTGATACTGCTCGTGACTTGGGTGTTGTTTTTGATTCAACCATGTCCCTCACAAACTATGTAAATGGTATTTGTAAGTCATCATATATGTATATTCGAGACATACGCAGAATTAGGCATTATGTCCCCATGTCTTCCAGAATATCCTTAGCTAACGCATTGGTCTCCAGTCGTCTTGACTATTGTAACTCCATTCTTGTTGGTATCACTAAATCAAACATGCAGAAACTCCAAAGAGTTCAGAACTCCTTGGCTAGAGCCATAACAAATAATTCTAAATATGAGCATATAACGCCTGTGCTTAAATCTTTACATTGGCTTCCTGTTCAGCAAAGGATTTGTTTCAAATTAGGACTTACGGTTTATAAAACATTGAACTATGGCCAACCACAATACCTGAAATCAATCCTTATTCCCCAGACTTACCATTATTCTGCAAGGTCATCTGATTGTCTTTCTCTTGTCATACCTTGGGCTAGAACTGTTCTTGGTAAACGAGCATTTTCGGTTGCTGGACCAAAATTTTGGAATTCCCTCCCTGTGTCTGTTCGTTCTGCTCAGTCACTCCTGTCATTTCGTTCTCAACTTAAAACTTACCTGTTTCAAATTGCTTATCCACCATAGGCTGCCTCTCTGTCGTGCGGACTGACCTCCTGGATATCGACCTGATTGTGGCTTGGTTTTGGTGTGCCATCGGTTGATGCCTTGTGCATTAGACACTGGCGCATTAGAAGTTGCTAATTAATAATAATAATAATAATAGAAAGCCACGCGGCCAACATGGCCGCGGGCATGCGCATGTGTTTCGGAAGGCCAGTATCTTGTACTGTATTGGATGTGATTTTAAACATACTTCAGCAGGCAGCCAGTGGTACAAGTGGCCTAAAGCATTTTGAGATGGGGATGCACAGGTAACAATGTTACCAAAGGAGGTTTGATCCATCTGAGATCAGAATCAGATATACCGTGCAGCACTGCATTTAGCATAGTCTTGACATGATCTAACAAGCGCGCAAGTGACTGTTTTAGCCATGGAGGCCCTGGTGGAAGCGTATGTGATGGAAAAAGATACAACTAGTCATGTTGTGCTATGCATACTCTGATTTGATTTCACAGATCATCTTTGCCACCGCAGTACTCAAATCAAGATATCCCTGATCACGATCATTCATTTATATTGGTTTTAACTCAAATCCCTGCTTCCTTAAACAAAATTGATGTGTATAAACGTTTTGTTTAAAGAAACTGCAATACCTTTCTATGCATACCTGGTATATATCTATTTCTAGTTTACTTTATATATATACACATATACATATATATACATATACTGTATATATATGTATATGTGTATATATATAGTTCTAGACATATATGTAGCTACTGTAAGAATTGTTCAAAGTGCAGCAAACAAGGATGCCTGAGCAACAGATGTTTGGAGCCTTTGTTGGTCATGGTTTCCATTCCATGCAGCTGGCTGATTAGCTACATTGGTTAAAGCATACATCAAAGCGCCTCTGTGAACGAGGATGCCGGTTTGCATACCTATAGTGGCTATATTTCAGAGGTTTTAATCTCGGGCTAGCACGGTCCCTACACAGGGACCTTAATGAGCAGCGGTGTTGAAGGAATTCATTGAAAAACGAGCGGGGCTGAGGTAATATAGTCGTGATAGAAAAAGTAGTACATTAGCCTACATTTACATGTGTGGTTAGGAATGCTGGTGACATTTTTCAGCTACAGCAAGCTGCTGGAACAAAAGGAACAGCTGCAGCAGAAACACAACCACCTGCTTCAGATACTGGACACTGAGCGTCAAGCCAAATGGCACTACGTTCAGCAAACAGAGGAACTGACGCTTGAGGTCAAGAACCTAAAAACTGAGGTGTGGTATCAAAAAGTTCTTGCTAAATTGTGTCTGGATATAAAGTAAAAGCAAAGGTCCCATGTTGCATAGTAGTATTTAGAGGATGTGTTTATTTCCTTTTTTTGTCTTGACGTGGCAGTTGAATCCCAAGGTCCTGGATGCAGGGACAGTGCTTTGCAGGAACTGCCGTTTACCTTCCAAATTACGTTGCTACGAAATTATACTTCCTGGTGACAGAGGCATTTATGCATGAATAACTTGCACAGGATTATTACGCAGAGTTCCTTGAGGAGGTTTGAACTTGCAACCGTTAGGCCATAGACCCAGCATGCTGTGTGTTGCAACTGTATATGAGTTAAGGTAATTTCTTGTTTGTCGTGTGCATGACTGTCAACATTAGCCCTTTTCATCTGGGGCTGGGCCCAGCAGACTCAAGGATCTCTGACTGATGCACAAACATGACAAGAGCAATGCAGCTACTGGACAAGCCGGCCTTACGACCTTTACATGGCTTGACAATGAACTGCTGTTTTCATTTGATGAACTTGAATTCGATTCCCCAACACAGAAGTTAACACATTAACCACTGCACAACATGTGCCTGCTTTTGTGTTCTTCCTATGTGTTCTTGTTTATTGCACAGTTCTGCCATGTTTACGTTTGTCTTTCGAAAAAGGAGATTTGTTTGATGGCAAAGCAATGTATCACGTGCCAAAACACAAACAGTCGTTGATGAATTTACTTGATGGTTGCTGGCCAACTGACAGGAGACTGGCTGACTAAATGACTGCTTCATCTATATTTCATTCATTCATGCCATTTATGGGGCACCCCTTCAAGACAACTCACTGACTGACCAGGTGACTTAAGTACTGACTGACTTACTGACCAGCTGACAGCTGACAAAATGAGTGGCTGACTAAAGATATATGTGATCAATGAGTCATGTTAGTTGTTGGATTGTGTGGTTTAATTAATGATTGTTGATTTCAACAGAATTATTGATGGTATACAAAATTTGTAAGAACTATTTCGTTAATTAATTTTTACTTTGGATTTGATGGTTGCAGATATAATAATAAGTACTTGTAATAAGGTAATCTGGTAGGTTTAAAAATTTACGTGTTTTCTGGTTATGTAAATGAATGATCATTTGTTGAAGTTACTTATTTTCATAGATTCAAGAATATCGAAGAGAAAGGCGATCCTCAAACCATCTTCTTGACAATGCAGAGAGTGAGGAAATTCGTAAAATTAAGAAGGTACGTGTGAATAACTGTTTAATTTTTGCATTTTTCAATTATACAGTGATTTTCTTGTTGCTGCAGTTTCTCCAAATTGGGCAAGATTTGAATTTTAAAGATACAAAATAAACAGTCCATGCGATTATTTTTGACTATAGGGCTCTTGGATGATTGATCTTTTGTTGCAGACTCCATTGGCTGTCATTGTTCCTCATCGTAGACACAATGGGATCCAAGGACGCTAAATAAATGGTACCATCTGTGGCAGATCTTTAGTTCAGAACTCAAAACACTCCTCTTCCTCAAATCCTATCCTGATTCTTCTTCTTCCCTTTATCTCCATTTCCAACCACCGTCCTCCATAGCCATCTGACTGTCTGCCTGCCTTACTTTTGGATCTTGACCTGGAACCAAACCCTTCCTGCCTATCAATTTTGTTTTGATTGAGCACCTGTGAATAAGCTGGTTCCTGCAACTTAGCTTTCATTGGGTGCTGTAGAAATCTCGAGCTTTTGATTACGATCTCTCAACTCTAACTGGGAATCTGGGCTCTGCATATGTGCAGGAGCCCGCCAGTGGTGACTTTAGTTATCTTTGCACTCTTTGCTTACTGATGAACTATTTGTTCTTAGTGAAGCACATAGGCAGTGGCTTTTGCGAGGTACTTAAAAGGCATTGTATTAAGTGTCTAGATGACTAACAGCTCTAGATTTGTCTTGTATTTGACGATCCTAGGTTCAGAGTTTCTTTCGCGGATGGATGTGTCGACGGCGCTGGAAGCAGATCGTTGAGCTGTACATCCGGTCTGACCATGCGGAAAGCATGCGCAAACGCAACAGCATTGTTTTCGGAATGGTGGAACAGGAGGAGGAATATGTGAAGCACTTGTCAGCGCTGGTCACCTTGTTTCTGCGACCGTTTCGCATGGCTGCCAGCTCAAAGAGACCACCAATCACGCACGAGGATGTTAATTCAGTTTTCCTCAACAGGTCAGCAGTTTTCAAAAAACTATGTAGTTTCCTAATAAATTGATTTCCTCAGTTGACAGCCTGGACTTGACGACAATGTCGTATTTTTAGAGTTGAAAATAAGAGGCATAGGAATAGAGTGGTCACACTGCTTGCATTCAGACTGGAGTTGAACTTTCGTGGAGTCGCAGTTGAGTTTCATGAAATGGTCAAATGTACTAGCAGTGAATATGCCATATGAATATGCCAGACTGATATGCAATGACCTGATTATTATAAGATGCATTTTAAACACCTTAAGTGGTATTTTCTAATCTTACCTTACCTTACTTAGTTTGACCCAAACTGATCTATTCTGATCTGGTCTGAACCTGCATGTGGTCACCTGACCTCATTTGGTATAAATACTATATCATATATATTTATATATATATATACTATATATATATATATATATATATATATATATATATATATATATATATATATATATATATATATATCCTAGTATGTTCCAGCAACTATGTCATAATTTTTTTATCTGTTTTAACATAATCTAGTCTAGTCAGTCATGATTTTTGTGGCACTGGTATTATTTACTGCTGTACTGCAAATCTTGTTGTGGTAATTTAGTCATAATTTTGTCTGTTTTAATCCAATTTATTCTTATCTAATCAACAATAATGGTTCATGGTGCAGTCCAACTTCGGAGCAAAGATAGCTAAAGACAAGATAAGACAAGACAATTGAGTGTATATGTGTTTTTGTGCTTGTGTGTATGTTTTTGTGCGTGATTGTAGTATTTATGTATGTATTTATGTGTGTATGTATGTATGCATGTGTGTATGTATGTGTGTATGTATCAAGACACTTTATATGTTGCCTATTAAGTTCCCGCTAAAGCACTGCTCCAATCCATTCATACATGATTTCTGCGAAATGTAACTCATATCCACTAGCACTGATAATTTAATACTGCACTACAAGTCTTATGTTGATAAAAATCAGTGACCTGACCTTATTTAATCTGAATTGACAACACATAGATGTTGTAAAGTAATCTTTATTAGTGCCAGACAAACACCCATGCTAGGAGACTGTGATGGGACATTGCCATATCAGATCAAATTTGACCTAGTCATCTTGACTTCTGCTGTAACATTGGTGTTTAATGCAAAGCACATTTACAGCTAATGCAAATTTTGTTGTGTTTGTTTTTGTATGCATCCATATCATATTCACTGCATTTCCTGTACAACTTCTGGATCTGTTTTTGTTATTAGCGAGACACTCCTGTTTCTTCATCAGATTTTTCTCAAAGGTTTATTGGCTCGTATGGAGAATTGGCCAACACTTGTCCTGGGTGAGTGTGCTGAGTGTGTCCTACTAACGAGTAATAAGTATGTATCTAGATTTTTTACAACATTTTTAAGATTCTCTCAAAGGATATCTGACAGATCAGGAAAAGTGGCCAACACTTGTACTTGATGAGTTTGCTCTACTGCTGAGTGGTATCTTGTATGCATGTATTTATTTATTTATTTATTTATGTATTTTTAGTGCTTTTATAGATTTCTTCATAGGCACCAAAGCATGACATTCTAGCAGATGTTGACATGCAACTTAAGATAAATCTTAAGCTGAAAATGTACACAAAATTCATGAACACTGGACTCAGGCAGATACACCACATCATTTCTAATCTGCCACCTCCGCCTATAGTGACCAACAGTGCATTACACAGGCCATGTTCCACTGGTGCTTGCTATATGGTTTCAGCGTGACATAGTATACTCCATGTTACTTGGCACAAGAGAAAGCAGAGCTAACCGAGTATGCAGATTAAGATCGCAAAATGCACAGAGCTCGTTTAGAATGTAAAATATGGTGGATATAAGTAGTTCAGATTAACAATAACTATTGTTTTATATGAAGTGCATAGTACTACTGTTCAACTGTGATGCAGGTTAAGAATTAACTGGATAAATGAAACTCTCAGTAATAGCCAGTAGGTCCAATTTGCACTTTGGTAACAAACTGAAGCATCGACACTGGAGGGTCAAGGGGGAAGTGATCTCTCCCAGCATAAACAGATATGTATACGAATACATTTCTCGCTGTGTGTGCTCCTATCTAGATATAAACAGCGTATGCCGAAGCCCGAACCATATTCCGAGCATTGCTAAATGGACAGGGGCTAAGTGGGTGCCCATGTGGCATGGCATTTCATGGACAATCCCATCGAAGTACTAACCATGCACAACATTGCTTAACTTAAACAAAACCTGCCAGTGCCAGGTGGCCAAACTGGAATATATAAGACGTTCCTAAAAGCAGCATTTCTGGTGATTTTGTGTAAGTCTAAATTTGGTAACTCAGCTAACAAAGAGACCTAGTACTTCTTTTGATTCATCAGCTGCTCTTACAACTGCTTTACTAGTATAGGAAATTGAATGATTCCGTAGTTACACTGTATTACCTGCACATAGAAACCGCTCATAACCTGTAAACATATATATGTATGGTTGTATACCTATTTGTGTCTAGACTTTGATGTAGCACCTTTAAATTTTTGGGCGGAGGAGGGAAACTGGATGGTGGCCATTATCATTAAACCAGTTTTATGTGTCTGTGTGAACATTTAATACGTGTATTTGCATTATACGTGTGGCTCATGTGATCATTGGTGTATGCATGTGAGTGTGCATGCATGTGTGTGTGTGTGTGTGCATGCATTGATATGTGAGCGTGTTGCTATGTGCTTATACATATTTTGTGTGTGTGTGTGTGTGTGTATGAACGGAAGAGCACGGCAGCAGACATAGGCAGGTGATATTATCAGATTTGTTGCCATGGCGATGATTTCAACTTTCTGATTCCCAGCAATCTTGCAGCAGTCTGGGTGCCAGGAGACAATTATGACTTGCAGTCTCAGCATCTGTAGGCTATTGTTCGTGACTGCCCAAAGCAATTTTCTTCTGGTCATACCTGCTGGCTTTACTTGTGGTAAAAGGCTCTTGTTATTTTGCCTTTGTTCTCTTAGCCATTTGCTCTCATATCCTGATGAATTAAGGAATGGAGTGAATCAGGAGCAAGTGTTTAGATGTTTTGTATGTTATGATAATTAACACCTACGTAGAATTTTCCTAAATATTTTTTGTAAAAAGATATCGTTGGTGCTTCTATGTGTTGTGGTATGTGCTGCTATCACTGCGTATGTATGTTTCAAGACACATACACTTGCAATGATAGCATATGTGCTGCTGTCACTGCATATGTATGTATCAAGAACTTTTATGTCACACAGTGTAACAACCTCGCAAATGCACTGAACAAGGCTATCTAACAAATCTGAAAAGATGCATCTTAACTTGTAAGTTAAGCTGAAAATGTTTTGAGCAATTTATGTTGGTAGAGTTGTACTGTCACCTTTTCTCAGAGACTCAGTGGGAACCTTTTAGGTAGGATTGATGTAGGCAGTTGAAGTAAGGGTCGTTTAATTTCAAAGTGATTTCTACTGATTTATTTACCAGAATTTTAATTTCTCTGGAAAATTCTTAATATCTGAAATATACATCTGTTGGTAATGACATCGAACAAGATGAAGATTATAATATCACAGTATGTACATCATGGCAACTGTAATCATATATTATATAAAGACCAACTGCACTTACAAGAAAAGACATTACAGTAGCACAACAGAGGTATGCATGTAGACGTACTGTTTCAAAGATTCATGTAGTAAATCGCATATACATCCTGTTCAGCTACAATGGCTTTATTAAGCTGGTCATATATTGATGAGTTTCAACCAGTTAGCCTACTTATATATTTGGCTATTAGGTGGGCTTGGTGTTAGATATGCACACTAATTTATAAGGCTTTTATTGAGGCTGGGGGAGTAAGCTCATAATCCTGAAATAAGACTACTGAATTGATCTTGCATTATTGAACAGCAAAACCTCCACTTCGCCGAAGCAGTATCAGCGTTTAGTAGCATCAGTGATGTTTAACTGCCAAATAATTGGGAGTGTGCTAGAGAAAAGCAACTGGAATTTATTGATGAAGATATTACAGGGTAGGGTGCTACAAAGTGGTACCATATGCTGCCTTTATTTTTAACTGTGTGATTTTTTTTTATTTAACAGAGGCCTGTAAGATTTGTACAATTATATTTTTAAAGTAGACATTGCATAAATGAAAAAGGGGTACAACTCAGGCATCAGATGGAGCCCCACACTTTCTGAGTTTCTTAAACCACATTAAATAATTTTTTTGCAGATTAGCTTAAATTACTGCAGCTCCTTAGAACTCGTTATCTTGGCTTGCCCTAAATAGCCCTAAACTCATTAGATTTCCCTGCTCTGAACTGCTGTAAAACTCATGATATTACCCTACTCAGAATTGCCTTAGAAATGTAAACATAAATGTGCACGGTTTTCTGAAGTGACCATGTGGCCGGGACCCTGCTTATTTTGCAATGAATTAATCGGGTGAGATCCTTCACCATCACTATGCATTTGAATGGGCGCCACGCCATTTAAGGTCCTCATGTATGGACCAAGCTAGCCTGAGATTAAAATCTCTGAAATATAACCACAAATAATATTACCTAGCTTCGAATTACCTAGAACTCGTTATGTTAACCTGGGCCAAAGTGCCTTGGAGCTTACGATATTGCCTGGCTACGAATTGCCATGGAACTTATTGTGTTGCCCTGCAGATGGTTTTTCAGGATGTGGCTTGTGTTTGCTTGTTCACTTTTACAGTGTATCTGGTGAAGGTTCTTCGTGAGCCAGATTAAACCTGAATCGCGGTTCATAAAAGACCCTCAAGAAGACTTATTTCCATTACCTAAAGCCTCTTATAACTGATAAATATTTCAAGACACTAATGCATTAGCACCGTGCTTCTGAGTAGATGGGCGCTGTATAAATGCTCTGTGTAATTAAAGAGAATCGGAGGAGAGGCAGGGGCATTTCACCCAGGCCTCTGTCTGCCAGCATGCTTGTCTGTCTGTCTGTTTATCTCTCTCCATTTTTCTCTCCCCCTCATTTTAGGGCACAAAATAGCAAAGTTCACGACATGGAGATGTCATTGATACAGATACAGAATAAAAAATTAAAGTCGCACAGTAAACGGATACAGTGCTTCTATGGAGCCGCAGTTTTTTTGTCTGCTACATAGGCATATGAAATTCTGTACATTTCCAAAATGTATTGCGATCAGGCTCAAATACTTCTGAAATATGGAAAAATCCCAAGTTCTCACATCCTATGAAGAGGTTGAAGCAAGTCAAATGACGCTTATGCAGATAATGTGACTTTATGTTGAAGGTGATCTGTTTGATATGCTACTTCCAATGCTTGGAATCTACCAAGAGTATGTTCGCAATCACCACTATAGTCTCCAGGTCCTGGCAGAATACAAGCAGAAGCCAGACTTCAACCAGCTGTTGCGACGGTGTGAGGAGAAGGCCATGTGTGACGGAAGGTCGCTTGAAACATTCCTCACCTACCCTATGCATCAGGTAACCTAAAGTCTGGCCTGTGAATAAACAGATGAGTTTGATTATGTATGTATATATTTATGTATGTATGTGTGTGCATATATATATATATATTTATATTTAGTACGCTGGAAATTCATTATTACCCTGTCTTTGAGAGCCATAACAAGAAATGACGTATAAGGGACTGTGTTGTAATGAGGTTATTTATGACTGACTCTAACAACTTGAGTCTTAAGTTACATTTTTTTGCATTTATGGACTTTAATGAAATATTACATTCAGTTCTGTTTAAAGTGCTGTATCATTTATATAAATATTCCAAGTGGTTCCAGAGATATTGTCAGTTGAACATCATATATGTCAAATTTATAATTCTGAGAAAAATTTGATTTAATTAATTATCAGTGGGATGCATTATCTAAATCTGATCAATCAGTGACTTCAAATAAAGCCTTTTCATTCACTAGTGCTTGGGAGAATAATTGAATATTTGAATAATTGAACAGTTGAATATTTAAAATGGTCAGGCCTTTCAAGCATTGTATAATATGCCTTTGTTATCTGGCGGATGATTGTCAGATTTTGACTTTTTCATCTGTGCACATCATGATTAATGCATTGAAATCATTAAGTTTAAGTATTTATACCAATCAAAGTTGTTAGATTAAAGTGAAAACATAGTGATTGGGATGTGTTTGGCCAAAATTATGTTAAAAAGTCAATTTGCACAATTTCAACCTAAAACACCTTTCTAGCCCATATTTCTGAAAACTTGTGTTGTGCGACTTAAGCCTCATTTTGTCAGAGTGGATCATTTTTTCTATTGCTGAACGAATCTTGGAATCCATGTCTCTGGCTATGTTATATCAAAATTCATGTTATACTGAAGAGTTATAAGGAGTGTCCAGCGTATGTGTGTGTGTGCTTGTTTATATGTATGCTTGCATGCTGGTATGTATGTTTGTGTTATATCTGTGTATGGAATGGACATATTTATGCTAAATTGAGTGGTACTGCTAAGAAGACTAGGATAACTGAATACTCTGAGTTGGATTCGATTTTGGGAACTAGGAATGAATGAACTTATTTGCTCATCACATTTGTCCACATAATACTGATCTGCACCATTAGGTGACTTAAAAATCAGTCTACACCAACTTTGACTCCATTCTGGAAGCATCTGTTTAACTACCATATTATATATTTAGTTTACATAACTTGCTTTTGGTGTATTCATGTACACTTTTTTGTGTTGTTTTGCCAAAGTCATTTGTTTAGTTATGATATGTTGGTTCATAAAACTTGTCACATTTCACTTTATTCTTTAGATATTTATCTGGTTATTTAGTTCCGCAAAGGTGGTCTTGTTTGTGTCCTTTCAGTGAACAAACTCTGCATTTTTTATGTTGTTTTTTCTTGTTTTCTTGGTTTTCGGTTACTTGCTTTTTTACAGTATATTGTTACTGTTCCTGTAAATTGCAAAATCTGGATGAGAAAGATGTGTTCTTGAACACGCATATACATCAATGTGGTCTGATCTGTTTTTGAATTTGGCTCAGGCCTATTAATTTTACCTGATTACTGGTGCTGCTTAATCAATTCAGTCATATTTGTACTAACATTATTTTCTGTCCTGTGTTAAATGCAAATTCATGTAGAACGTCTTTGACTACCCATCATAGGATATCTCTGTGTCTGTTTTTCTTGATTCTTTTGGCTGGTGATGTTGTGACGAAGCCTCGACCAATTAGATGTCAGAGTCTGGATATTGGTCATTTAAACATTTGTTCTCTTCAAAATAATTTTGCAGCTCTACATAATTTTCTTTATGAGCATTCGTCACATATACTTGGTCTTAACGAGACCTGACTTCAACTTAGTGATACATCAGCATTCATTTCTGATCTCTGTTTCCATCCTTTTCTATCCTGAATGAGACTCTCAGTGCAGTGGCAAAGTTAGGGGACTCACCTTTTTAGGTCATTTCTACCACAGAATAGGTTCACTTTGCCTATTCCAGCTCTCAGGTCATTTGAAGTTTTCCCGGCCTCTCTCATTTCTGGCAACAAACAGGTACTGCTTGGAAATACCTATTGGCCACTTTCCCTTTCTTGGACTGATTTTTGAGTGAATTTCAGTCAGTGCTTGAATACCTGATTTCCTCCCCTTCTGATAAATTATTATAGGTGACTTTAATGATCATG
Source organism: Norana najaformis (assembly GCA_964023275.1). Lineage (NCBI taxonomy): Eukaryota > Metazoa > Annelida > Clitellata > Crassiclitellata > Hormogastridae > Norana > Norana najaformis. The sequence goes on along the minus strand of OZ029913.1, from coordinate 56,086,405 downwards.
TGGATTAAACTAATCTTTGATCTTCAGCATTTCTTGATGTTTTGAAAGGGTTTGATTGAAGCAGTTCATTTCCTTCACTTCCAAGTGACCATCAACTGATGGCTAATAAATTATGATAAATTATAGAATTTTTAACTATCGGTATATGAATGAGATTCCTTACTGAACATGCAATCATTGTAGGTACCTCATTACATCATAATGATTCACAACATTCTTGCCCACACGGCCCACGATCATGTTGAGCGACGAAGCCTGGAGTTTGCTAAGAGCAAACTGGAAGAACTGTCACAGGTTCGAAATCTATCAGAAGTTTATTGTGTTATGTATCGACTTCTGTCTTATCATTTTTCCATCAAACCAACTTCTTCAGTTTTGTATTAGAAATCTGTAAGCAGATTATTCAGTCTGTCATGTAACTACTTCTCTTCCAGCGCTTGAATTCAGTTTCTTCAGTCTTGCTTACCATTTTTTCCTGGTATAGTGACTGTTACTGTAAGAAACTGAACGACAACATGAACATGAAAGAACATCTTTTGGTGATGAAAAATTCAAAGTGAAATTAGCTGCTCCTAGTTCACTGAAATCGAGGTTGCCTCCTAATTTGCATTTATTCCTCGATATCTTATGTCGCTGCATGGGATGCATGCCGTCTCCAGTTGGAGAAACTAGATGGAGCTAATAAATCTATGATGTCGTGCTGATGCCATCCCAGAATTCGTCGTGTCTTGACCATGTTGCTAGGCAACAACAGGATGGATGCAAAAGTCATGATACACTGAAAGGTTTCTTTGGTTTCCTCTGAGAACAGTTCCCAGAAATGGACATGAGCTGATTTTTGGCTTATCAGATTCACCGATGTTACTGCTAAAGATGTGGCAACAAGATAAAGTCTGCGGTTGATCATTTGGACATCATGGAAGCTTTGTAGTTCTGGTTGCTGTGAACAAATTATATTGCATCACACTCCCTTATGAACTAAATCGTGTTTGCAATGTATGTATGTATGTATTGATGTGATGTATGTATGTGTCTGACTATTTATATAGTACCTTTTAAAACCTCATAAAGCCACTACAATAAGTGGTGGTGAGTGCAAGCAGACGGAGTTGATGACTGGTGGAACTGATTTTAACACCTGTGTTTCATTGTGATGTTGAACGACACTTTTATGCATTGTCAGCTTTTGAGCGGCTTCCGCTAGTCAATTTTAAAGCATTATTCACATGTTATGTGACCATTTCAAATTTTCCTTTTGCTCTTTCTCTTGAAATGCATTGCCTGTTCTTCTACATGTAATTGTATTTCTGTTAAACTGAGGTTTTTATTCCTTGCTTGGGTCTGGAGTGAGTGAGGAAATGGGTCTGTGGGTTGAGAAATGATGGAAAAGCTCAGGCGTAGGTTATGGATGAAATTGAAAGCTGTTTTAGAAGCAGAAACTGGGTCCAAATCAATAGCAGAGCATAGGTCAAGGTTATGAGTAGAATATAATTTAATTGAACCATTTTATCAGTAGTAGAATTGACTGCCATCTATGTGGGCCTCTCTTTGGGACGTATTGCGCAGCTTGAATGTATGCTGCTTGTAGCCACTAGGCTTATTGTGGTACTTCCAAAATTGACCGTGCCTCGCTTTATTTGCGTGATATACTTCACTGGCTGCATATTTTGCAGCAGCTTGAATTTAAGAGTTTCATATGGCTCTGGTGATGCCAGTTGGGAATGCCTCCCTTATTTAAGGGAGCTTTATTGCCCAATTTTATTATTGGCTGGGCACAGAAATCTTCATTCCACAGCTCAGCTCAGGGTGAACTTGTTCCTTCTGCACACACTTTGACAGCACCTTTTCAGTTGTTTGACCATCCACCTGGAATAGCCTGCCTTTATATCTGCATGTTCTTTTCACCAGGGATGCCATACACACCTCCTCCACACACATGATTGCTTTTCTATTTTTTCAGGGCCGGGCTGGGACCATCTTTGTGTAGGTTTCTTGTAGGGGCATTATATAAAGGCTCTGAATGAAATAAAATAATACTTATTAATTCTCTGACAACAGACAGTACAATACTAAATGGTGTTAAATACAACTGCAGTTCTAGATGCTTCTGTTGATTGTCAAAAGGACAAAACCCTAAATGGCCAATGGACCTGCTTAGTGCAGAGGTTGTCCATGTACCAATAAAAAATTTTCCGCTAGCCATATTAATTAGCACGATGATTTTTTGGTCAGATAAGTAACTGAAAACTTAACAAGTGATCTGCTTTCCTTGGCAGATAATGCTGTGGTCAATCATTTGCTTTCCTAACCAGTTGATGTAATGGTCAGCCACATGCTTTCCTTGGCAGGTATTGCAACGATCAGTCATTTGCTTTCCCTACCAGGTAATGCGTGCAATGGTTAGTCATATGCTATTGTTGACAGGCGGTGTAATGGTCAATCATGTGTTATACCTGGCAGGTAATGCAAGATGAGGTCAGTGAGACAGAAAACATCCGGAAGAACCTTGCCATTGAGCGCATGATTGTACAGGGCTGTGACATTCTACTCGATGTTGAACAGACTTTTGTACGACAAGGTAGAGCCGTTTTGTAGTTTCTTGCACATAACAGATCGGTTAGGGTTAGGGTTAGGGTTAGGGTTGAAACTATGCTACCTTTTGTTGAGGTCCCAGTAGGGCAGGATAATAATTGTTTCTCTGGGGTTCATTCATCATGTGACCAGCCCCTTCGTGTTGAATAGGTTAATTATAGTTTGCCTTTGTCTTTTGCCACGGGATGTTTCAAAGAAGTCATGTCTTTGTAGAAGATCATGTTTATTGCACGACAATGTTAGTTATATAATCCTGCTAATTATATGTTAAAATTAAATTATCCTTTTACGAAGAGCCTATATTAATCGGATGATCATTTTTATCAGGTGTTCTTACTAACTGAGTCAGTAACATAATTGCCGTTTTCCAGTTTTCATGAAGTTTTCATACGAATGTTGTTATAATGAAAGACAGCATTGAATTTTCCTGAGTTGATATTTTTCAAAGGATCTCTAATCCAAGTGACTTTGGACAAATCCAAGTTGGTTCGTCTGGGTTCGTTTAGTTTGGCTTTTAAGGATTCGCGGAAGGAAACAGTGAGGCAGGTTTTCCTCTTCACTCAGCACATCCTGCTCACTTCTAGGACATCAAATGGACGACTCCACCTTGCCAAGGTATGCTTTCCACCAGCGACAAATGAATGACAGAAGGTCAAGGTCAAAATGTGCAAGGTCAAGTAGGTCAAGTAATCTTGCAGGTGTCAGTTGTCTTTGTCTGGAGGACAATGGTTCTCAGATTGAGAATTTGCTGTTACTTCCAGATGCTGGGTGTGGTGTATCTATGATTTTGAGATTTGTTGACTTGAGTGCAAATATAGGAACTCTAGAGATTTTTATATATAAGTACAAAAACATGAAACCTGTATGAATTGTTTTGGGATTCTCTTGACTGCACAATCAAAAAATTGCAAAACCAGAACTTTCATTCACATATATGGTTTTTTGTCTATATGCATAATTCATCTACTTATTTCTATGTTAGGCTTAAAAACTTCACAAAATGTGCTATATCAATAACCACTAATACCTAATATATTATGCATGTGCTTGTTAGAAGCGTTATTTTTCTCATAATCTGAAAATAATGCCTTCAAAATGGATTTAATAGCTACTAATAAGTTTGTACACATATAGGTATAACAGCTAGCACATTAATTGTTTCTGCCTACACTTACCTTTCCTTCAAATCATCATCATCTGTCACTCTAAGACTGCCTACTTTAAAACTAATGATCTATAGACATCTACAGGTCTTATACATCATGGTTTTACTATGCCACACCTACTGCTTTCCTTGAGGAATTCAACTTTTTACACACCTCATGAATTTGTGCTCATTCATGATTTCAACGTCCACTTCGACAACCCTTCTGTTCTACTTGAACCTGTTTCTTTCCTCACTCAGCGCATTCAATCTCATTTGACATGTTTCTTTCCTGGCTCACAAATTCAACCACACTCTTGATTTAGTCATCACTTCTGCCTCATTCCACTTATCACCAATCCTCAGTTGCAAACTGAACTCACCCTCAAATCACTATCATGTATTCACCAAATGCATACATGAAGGCCCATTGCGGACCGATCATAACTATATTTCAGGGATTTGTATATTGGGCTAGCATGTTCCAGGATTTGGCATGTAGACGAGAACCTAAAATGGCATGTTGCCCAAACAGATAGGTAGTGGATTGACGATGATTAAGGATCACACGTGATAAATTTGTTGAAAAATGAGATGAGTCGAGGCTATATTGTGGCTAGGGAAACTCATGTACATACATTAGTTTACCAGCATGACAGTTATGAGCAGCATTTGACAGAAATTATTGCATGCACACGTATTGCAAATATAGTTGATTGTTTTACAAAAATTCTTATTTGCCACAGAGAAAACTGTATATATGTATGTACCGGTCATTAATATAGCACCTTTTTAGGAAGCTTATAATGGCATTTAAATCACGGCTAAAGGCATTCCTTTTCAGTTTATCCTTCGACTGCTGAATGCACTGGTGCTCCCTTTTTTCGATCTCGGTTAAGTTACGGCGCTATATAAATTGTCTTATTATTATTGTATAAGAACACTAGTTAGTCTCCTGTGGGTCAACCTTTTGATGCCATATCTTATTTTTTCAAACTGTGAGCTGGTTGTTATCTGGTGATTGTTAAAGGCATTTGAATTCAAGTTTCAATATATCGCTTACTTTGTCTTCTTGTTTTAGTACTTTGGTAAGATTCCACTTAGCGATTGTACATTGGTTGAGGATGCAGAGTCAGGAAGCTACATTGATGAGGACAGTAAGTGAAGACAATTGCTTTTATAAGACACTGACCCTGTTTATTTGTGTTTTTGATCCATTTGTTGATTTTAATGAGGCTTAAATTCGATCCTTTGCAGCTTTTTATATTGCTGAAATATTTTCAATGATTAAGTAAAATTAAGTAAAGAATCATAGCAACCCTGCAGCAGAACACTTTTGTTACTTCTGGTTTCACTATTTGAAGCCTATCCATTAATGTATATTTACTAAATAAAAGAACAGCTTCCACATCTCAGAGTGTCACATAGGAGAAGGCAGTTATTTTATGCTATTCGACCCCTGAGCCAGCAAGTGAATTCCAAGGTCCTGGACACAGGACCTGTTCGTCACCATATTTGTCATTTACATCCCACCTTGTACCTCTAGCAAATTCTACTTCTTGCTGGCATTATTCAAACAGTCTCTTGCTGAGGTCTCCATCCAATCATGTTTCTTTCATAAAATAGTCTGCCCATCTTCCCTTCTTGGCTTTTGACCATACTCATCGTGGAATTTGGCTTGCACAGTGATTTTGCTTAGTAATGATCATTGACGGATGCCTTGGGCATTACTACAGTGGCAATATAGATGTTCATGGATTAGATTAGGTTATGTTAGAGACACAAATGTGCATGAACAACACAACTAGGGTATTTACACAGTGTCTGCTCAGCAGGCTCGAACCCACAATTGTTGGAATTGTCGAACAAGAGCACTACCGAACAGGTCACAATGCTGCACAGCATATCTTGTTGTGCTGTATTATACAGTGTTTGGTGATCAATGAAGTATCTGAAAAGGAAAGTGTTTTTTTCTCATACCGTCAAACCTTGTATGATTGTGCTTCAATATCTGGCTGCAGTAATGTCTGGTTTTAGTAGAAATTGGGTTTCACAACAGAGTTGCATGCAGTTTGCTTGAATTGCTGGGTTATCTGTATTTTCTGTTGACCACCAGTTGTTTGTGTGAGAGAATCAGTTATTTGAGCAATTATCAAGTGACACGGCCTCTGTTAGCTGCATCTGCCAAATGGTCGAGCTGAGTGAAATGAAGTGATTCCTTGAAAGTGCTGAATGCAGAGCTGACTTATATTGATAAAGCAATTCTAAAGCAAAGGGGTTCATGGGTTTCTATGGCAAAATAAATTAAGTTGCTTAATGCTTTTTGCATTGCTTTCTGCAACCTTCCAGTCCATTCTTTGGCTAACATTGAACAGGTGTGAAACTTTTTTAAAAGTCTACTTAGATCATTCATTACCAGTTAATTCTTTAAATGTCTGCGGAAGTTAATTCTGCAGACATTTCCAGTTAATTCTTTACATGTCTTTCCGAAGAATCCTTTAAAATTCACTTACCCTACGTGTTATTCTTTTTTATAAAGTCTGCTCACAATGTCTTTTGACCCTTCGTTGAGCTTATAGAATATTTTTTGACACTGTTTCATGAATTCTACAGAATTACTTTAGCATCTCTTGTGAAGTCTCACATTATTGTTTCATAGTTTTAGGTAAATCTATAAGCATTTTAAATATTTATCACAAAGCATTAATGAAAACAATTAATGTTTTGCCTTACCTTAGACCGTATTCCATCCTTGTGTGGCCAACAGGTCCTTCTTGGACTAGACTTCTGAGAAGTTTCTAAAGATGCTCTTAACTAGTGTGTTACCTTTCACATTTTACGTTAACTGCTGATGTTTAGTTAGGCAGCTTTTTGGTCAACCTAGAATTTAAAAAAATCACTGACACCTTAAGCAGTGTGATCTTTAACAGTGTTCAAAGGCTTATGGACTGAGTCGATGCCATTGATTTTCCTATAACTGCTCGTATTAAGGTGCATTTTCATATTCAAGAAATATGACATGGTTCACAATTTCTTAGTTTCTTGAAGTTTTCTTGAGTAGTTGCTTCCTTCATCAGATTTTATTTAAAACCGGTCATTCCACTAACTCCCTCTAATGCCAAGCCTCCAGTGCTTATACTGCTCTTGATAGCAGGGCTTTTTCTGTTGCAGGGCCAAGCTTCTTGCATGCTCTTCCAAAATCTATTTGCACTGCTAAGTGTTTAGTGTCTCTCTGTTCTCAAGTCCAGACATTTCTGTTTCAGCATGCTTGTTTTTCTCTTAGGATGCTTTTCTGTCTCATTGGACTGACCCTTGAAATTGACCGGAATCCCAGTCTGTTTTGGAATGCCATCGATTGATGCCTGGTGTATTATTATAATGGTGCTATAGAAGTTCTAAGATTAGATTAGGTTAGATTCTTATAAGAATGTGTTGTATTTTTTCAACTAGTATTAGCCTACATCATGAGATTTTTTATATTCTTGTAACGTTTGGCTAATGCTTTATTTTTTTCTGCACATTTTAGTCATAGCTGTTCCGTGTGACAGTAGTACGAGCCTCATGGCTTTGAATGCTCAATCCCTGTCGCTTCTGCCCTCGTTCGATAACAAGGACCCTCGGACTCTGTCACCGAACGAGAAAGAACCTCGCTCAGAATGGTCCAGACTCGAATTTCGAATCATCATCGACACAAAGACTGGTCCGTCTGCAACAATCATCCTCATGGCTTCAAGTCTTCAGGAAAAGGCAGCCTGGTGCAGTGACATTTCACAGGTATGTGGGTTTAGGGTAAAGGAGGGAGAGCGAGTGAGAGAGGGGAGGGTGGGGACGAAGGTCGGAGTGGGATAGCGAGGAAGAGAGATGGAAGAGGAAGGTATGTGGTCAGTGGGTTTAAGGAAAAAGTGGGAGAGTGAGTGGGAAAGATGAGAGTGGGGAGCAGAGGTTGGAGTTCTTATTATTAAGTCTATATTTATTAAGCACCAGTATCTAATGACAAAGCAACTTGTGATGACACTGAGCATGAAGGACTTGCTCAAGGTTCCTGCACGGAAACTGTGTCAGGAAGGCTTGAAGCCATACACTCCACATCACAAGGCAAGCACTCAAACCAACTGGCTACATGCAACACAAATGTATTGTTATGTAAATCTCCAAAGTTTCTCAGCAACACACATCAGTTGCATTAGGAAAACCAGCTTCATCATTGGCACTGGAGTGGGAGAGAGAGGGAGCAGAGGTGGAAAAAGAAGGAAGGGCATGAGGTTGGAGGGAGGGAAAGGATTTGTTTCAAATTGGGGCTTATAGTTTATAAGACATTTAACTCTGGCCAACCAAAATATTTAAAATCAGTCCTTATTCCTCATTCTTACCATTTTCCTGCAGAGTCATCTGATTATCTTTCTCTGGTCATACCTTGGACTAGAGCTGTTCTTGGTAAACGTGCTTTTTCGATTGCTGGACCTAAATTCTGGAATTCCCTCCCTGTGTCTGTTCATTCTGCTCAGTTGCTTCTGTCATTTTGTTCTCAATTTAAAACTTACTTGTTTCAGATTGCTTATTCACCATAGTCTGCCTCTCTGTCTTGTGGACTGACCTTCTGGATGTTGACCTGATTGCACTTGGCTTTCATGTGCCATTGGTTGATGGCTTGTGCATTAGACACCAGCGCAGTAGAAGTTACTAATTATTATTGTTGTTGTTGTTATTATTGTTATTGTTATTATTATTATTATTATTATTATTATTAAAGGCTCAGGAGTGGTACTGAAATGAAGTGGGAACAGAGCGGAGAAAGAGAAATGGGGAGATGCCGGGAGAGAATAAGCATGTGATTAAAAATCTTTTTTGGTTGAGGCAGTGGCAAGTGACAAAAAGAGAAAAAATTACCATGAGTCAAGTAAATGCAGGAGATATAACAGAAACTGGAAAGGAGGTGTTTGGGAAGCTAGCCTCTGCTGAAAGAAGATTATCAGGTCCTTGTGAGGTTCTTTAAAGGTGCTATACAAATGTTTGGATACATACATACTTGCATTCATTAGCTACTGTTCTACTATGGCTACACTAGCTACTGCTTTTCACGTTCGGTATTACAGTATTGCCAGAACTTTCTCTTGCAATCTTTCATTTCATGTGCAAACAATAGCTCTGTCTCACCATCTCACGTCACTCTGAATAAGGCGGGAATGTGCGAGTTAGACATGGGAAGAAGAGCTGCCAAGAAACCAGCAGCTGGCTAGGAATTTATATTTCTTCCTTAACAATAGTCATTTTAGTCATTGTTTAGTTCCACAGGTACATCAGAATGTCATTTTTAACCTTTCCTGTTGATATCTGATGAGTTTTTTCCTTCTTTCTTTCTTTGTTCGCCACAAGACGTATCCGAAAAAATACAGCAGCTGCTTCCTTGCTTCATCTATCTGACAGCAGTGAATCTTCGCTTTCTTTATCTTCACTTCACTTAGCTTCGTTTGCTAAAAGGCTGTACTTTATCCTTATGTAGAGCATTTTCTGTCCGCAGATAAGTCACTTGTTTTGTTGCCTTATACTGAAAGAAAAGGAATTACATATTCTTCGTTATGTGTTGTTGATTGTACATATCTTGGATGTAGCAAATGGTCATTGTTTTTGCTTGCTTTGTTGGTACTTCATGCACTTCTTCTTATCTCTCTTTCCATTCCAATCCCAAACATCACCCACCATAGCCGCTAAGCTGTCTCTCTGCCTGAATTTTGGATCTTGATGGGGAACCAAACCCCTTTTTGCCTATCGATTTGGTTTTGACTGAGCGCCTGTGGATAAGCTGGTCCCTGTGATGTGGCTTTTGTTGTGTGCTGTAGAAATCTCGAGATTATGACTACGATTAGTCTTAAGCACTTAGTACATAGTTCTAAGTATTTAGTCCTGAATACCTACTCCCATTTACTTAGTACTTACTGCGTTCTGTGAACTGATTCAGTATTGGGTTTCTTGAACTGAATTTTTAGTGCATTGAAAATCTGCACTACAGTGACATTCTAAATACGTCAATCAGTGACACTTCATCTGTCACGATGCCGCAGTCAGTCAGGTAAACACATAACAGTGTTCTGTCTTGGATTTTCTGTGTAATTCTGTGCAACTTCCCACACTAATGTCCCTGATGAGCAGCAAAATCTAATTTACGTAACTTAATTTGACAAATAATTTAACAGTTGAAATTCTTTCTGTGATTTAACTCTGAACATCGTGCTGACGAATAACAATAGAAGTAGCTCACTTACCTCATGCTATATAAATTGTCGTCATTGTAATTAAATTTAACTTAACTTAAAGATATTTATTTTGCGCATGTTTAGTATATTTTGTTTGTTTCATGACCATCTGCAAGTCAACAAAATATACAGGTCAACGAATTATATGGCTGAACTGATGCTTTATACCAAAGACACCACTAATAGAAATGTTATTAGGTTATAAATTAGATTTGTTTGGATAAAATTCAGTTTTGATCTGTCACAGAAAATGTACAGAATGTACAAAACTGAAAAATATACTTTTGTAGATATTTGTAAGTTATATTGGAGCTAAAATAACGATTACTGTGACTCACATGAATGATGTGCCTCTTGTAGAAAAACTAGACTGAGATGCTGTAGCGAAAACCCAGAGTAAATGGTTAACTGATACACTGTCTGTAATCTGGCCTGTATTTGCCATTTTTAACAATTCAGGTCTGATCCACGGCTGTATCGAGACAACGTCGATATAAAATTCAGTAGAACTTTGAATTCTTGTAAAGTTCCACAGGTACATCTGTATGTCATCCGTTTCCTGTTTTATTATTAATCAGCGATCAATAACATGCTATTTAACTGAACCCAAAAGCATGGTCAGCTGGGAAAAGACGTCTTCAATTGTTTGCAAATGAGAAAAGACAAAGAATGGTCCCACAATGAATCGGTTTTCAGAAGTGTTATAAAAATCTGTTCTTTCTTACTTACTTACTCACTCTTTTAGTCAATCAGTCACTCATACATACGCTCGCTCATAAATGGTAGTCTTCTCATTTTTAAGATGTGTAAGACATTATTTTGGGGTATGCAATAGTCTAATAGTTATGCCGGCATGCAACCAACAGGTTTAGGGTTGAAATCCCCACTAGGGCAGAGATATCTCAAGATTTCCCTTATGCCTCCTAGTAAACTCAACTATGATATGAGTTCATTGACTGTACACTGTGAGTGGTCAGATCAGATAGGTAAGGAAGAGGACTTCATATTCAAAGCTGCCTTGAAGTACTTAGTTTAATGGACTGCTGAAAAGACGACAATATTCAACTATGATTGTAAAGAGTGCAGCTACAAAATAATGTTGAACATATATTAGCTAGATGGAGAGTACTCTGAAGTAGCAGCATAAAATACATAAAGCTACACTGGATTGTCAATCTGGAGCCACTGTCAAATCCCTGCTAGGGCTGATAGGTGTTGCAAGATTTCTGTTCTACTTGCACCCCTTGTGGACTCAGCTATAAAATGAGTACACCTTCATACACTAACTGGCCAACCACTCTTGTATGCTGAAGCTAAGGAAATGAAGTCTTTAACACTTCATTGCCATGGCTGCCTGTTGGTTTAGCTCAACGATCTGTTCTTTTTACATTTGGGTTACTTTTAGACTATAGACATCTTCAAACATCTTAAACAGAAATTTTGTGTTTGTTGTATCATATGGTCTTTGTCTGATTCAGATACGTCATGCTTCATTGGAGAAGCTCTTGGACCGCCTGACCGACCTGCGTTTCCTCAGCATCGATTTCCTCAACATTTTCTTGCTTACCTACAGGGTCTTCACCACAAGTCACACGGTGCTCGAAGCCCTCAAACGCCTCTACAGAAACCCGGAATATGGCAACATTGACCATCAGGCAAACAACTCAACTCAGACTCAGCACAGGTGAGTGAGGACATGGATCACTGAATTTTCACATTGACAAATTACTTCAGACAACCCAGTGCATAGTTATATTGTATTGTATTGTATTGTATTTGATAACTTATATAGCGCTTCTTACAGAACAAACTACTCAGAGGTGAATCCAGTATGAGAACCCCAGGGAAAATAGAACATCTTTAAGTAACGAGCTGACTGAACTCTGTCACCAAGAGACCCTTGCACGAAACGATAGCGGAAGTTCATTCCATAGAGAAGGGCCAACAACAGCAAAAGCCCTCGGCTAGGCAAGTGAGGACTTAACACGAGGAACAAATAGATCCAGACGATCTGTAACGAGTCTACGTGGACTTTGTCTGCTTATGCTAAACAACTTCCAAACTGTAGGGACTCTGAACGTGGAGTCAATGGTCAACTGTGAATGGGAATCCATTGGTTGACCTCTTGATGTGTAATGACTCTTCTAGTTATCTGAGCATTATATGCATAATGATGAACTTTGTGTTCTTAACAAACTTTAGGACCTTTTCAGCTAGTACAGGGAGCGCTTTTGTGAGGTACTTAAAAGGAGCTCTATGAAACGTCTGTATGCAGATACACAGAGTGTAACACTTCCAGTTACATGGATGGTACAGTTTGAGTTAGGTGCAGCACGGTGGTCTATTGGTAACACGTTTGGTCAATGATCATGCTGTTGTGGGTTCAACTCTGTGTAACGACCCTCGGCAAGTTGTTTGTGCGCATCGTGCCTCTGTCACCAAGCAGTATAAGTAGGTACCAGCGTAAGAGAGGAAGTAACTTGCAAGTCCTGCAATGCGCTGGCTCTGTGTCCAGGACCTTGGGTTTCGTCCATTGCCAGCTCAAAGGCCTAAAGAAAAAGAAATGAGTGCCTTCCCTACGTCTCACTTGTGGGATATAGGATACTTTTCTTTTCTTTACAGTTTAGGTTACAACTACAATATAGGACTCCAGTCGGATGCATTTCAAGCATATTTACAAGCTCCAATATATGGTGCTAGTTTTATGAATTTGTTTTAGGCAGTCTCTGGGCGTTGATGAGATGTTGTCATCTTCTGTTCCCCCTTCAGTTAGAAGCAGTCTTGACTATTCATACCAGCTTTCTGTGAACTCTAAGAGCCTTCAGAGACTGGAAACAGGGATGCGCTCACAGGTAGTAGGTGGCACTGGAGCGATCGACATTCAGATTTCTGATGATGAAACTGCGGATAATACACAGGTGCACTCCTCGAGAGATGTCTCTCGTCAGGGAATCAAGCAGTGTAAGTGTCACAACTACCCTTTCTCTGCAAACTGCTTGCATAATAATAATAATAATAAGACAATTTATGTAGCGCCATTGCACGACCGAGGCAGAAGAAAAGGGCCCTGTACATGAGTTCAAAATTCAACAGCAGTCATAAGATATCTTAAAAAGATGTCTTGAACCGTGACTTGAATGTGTCCAGGTATCGGGCATTCATCACATGGTCAGGAAGACTGTTCCACGCACGTACTTGAATACAGGAAAACAAACATTTCCAGTGAAGCCATCTCTGCTAAACAGCATTGTTGCATGAAAGTTTTACTTGTTGATTCTGAAATCACAGAACCGGAGAGGTGTTGGTCATTCAATTTTGAATCCTGCAGACCAAAAATCAGAATCCTAGCCATTTGTAGCATGCTTGCAATACTTCAAATTGATTTATTTCGGATTGACTGCATTCAGTATCTGTTTATTCATTTTGAAACAGGTTGAACTAGTTATCAGTGCTAAGCTTAAAAAGATCAAATATTGCTGAACTTATTGGTTATGGAGCTTCAGTAGCCCTGATTCCAGATGTTGAAAAATTCCTAGCACAACACCTTTATGAAGACACACTGATATTTAGGATGACCCTTGTCCATGGTAGAAATTCCATTGAAGAAACCAAATTGGTCGTGTAATGATTACTTCTGCTAGATTCAGAGAGTAAACAAGAGCAGCTGCACTGTGCATGCTTCCAGTTACATGGGAATCTGCTGCTTGGGTTCTGTGTGTGTGTATGTGCATGTGTGGAAACCCGCCAAAGGTCACTTTTCTAGTTATTTGAGCACTCTTTGCTTACAGATGAACTTTTCATTCTTAACGAACTTTAAAGCCACCTAGGCGTCTAGCTTTGGGCAGCAATTTTGTACATGCTTGAAGGTGCTACAGGTTTACTGCCTGAGGTATCAAATTTTAAACAGTCTTCTCTCGTGCATTATGATTGTTGACTATGATCTCACTTGAAGCCAATATCATCTGATGCCTTGTGTATGATGACAACGGCGCTATAGAAGTTATCCAGTTAAATTAGATTAAGGTCTAGATATACACATGTACATGCATGCATATGGCAATAAAACAGTTTGCAATAATTGGTGCAAATTTGGATCTGCCTGTGTGTGTCCAGTAGTTTCCTGGTTGTTACAACAGTATTTTCGCATTGCAGGCAATTACTTTGAGAGTGTGCGTGAGGGAATGATGGGCCGAGCAACATCAGGCATAGCTACGCTGTCTGTTCCAAAAGCAAGACTGGCGCCAATTGCCTCCTTTGAGACTCTTTCCGAGAGCTTTGACCTTAACACGGAGAATGACTTCGATTTCCATGAGGCTGTTTGGCTCAGTTCTACAGCAGAGTCACTTCAGGCATCGGCTGTGGAGGCAGGCATTGATCTATCTGACTGCGGTGCCATGATGTCGTCATCATCTCCAGGATATCAATACTTCAACGACAGAGTCGAAGTCCAATTCTCGGATGAGAAATCTCTTGGGGTGGAGGGTGTAAACAGAATGATACAGCACGGCTTGCCCTCCCATCTCATGGCTGGCTCATCTGAAGAAACCTTGCTGCAGGTGCCAAGCAAGGTATGCAAGTTGCACCAGACTACGAGCTCTGATACGCTGGTGCCCAGCACTCCATGCTCATCCAATCTCACTTCACTTCAGAGCAGCAGAGGTCAACTGACTTACTCGTCGCATGGTGGATTGAACACTGTCGGTTGCCGCACCTGGAAGAAAACGTCTCTTCCAGATGAGATCTTAGATAAACGTTTGGATGCCTTGGCATTGTCACCTGGCTCCAGTGCCAACCGTCATCGTGCTGCATCATCTGGCTCCTGTCTGTCGCTGTCAGCGGTGCCCGTTGGTCAGCAGACGGGCGGTGGTACAGCCACTTCTAAGCGTTACTCAGTTGCCAATTCCAGGGAAGGACATGAAGGAATCTCAGCACTCAGGTCAAAATCAGGTAAACTCGCCAACTGCTGTCTTGAAAACACATTAAACTGCTCAGATCATGCATACGGTTTACTCCAATTATACTCAGAGCTACTGTGGAATACAGGAAAAGTGTTTGTAATCAGGTAAACTGGCCCATCTATCGTAATCGTAATCGTAATCTCGAGATTTCTACAGCGCTCAACAAAAGCTAAGTCGCGGTAACCAGCTTATTCACAGGCGCTCAGTCAAAACAAAATCGATAGGCAAAAGGGTTCGGTTCCAGGTCAAGATCCAGGAGTCAGGCACTCAGACAGTCGGACGGCTACGGTGGATGATGTTTGAAATTGCAATCTATCGTCTTTTGAATGTGGGAATCTGCTCACAGGATGCACACAGTTTCTGCCGAGTGTGATCTATGGGATGTAGGGCAAGTGTTTTTGGAGTACACATTGCACTCAGAACAGAGACATGGAACACACTGTTGATTTGGTTGACTAGACTAGTTTCTCTGACATAATGCATTTCTTAAAGTAAGTAATGCATTTGTGTGTTGCTGATATATTCTAAGGTTCTGCTTTTGAATTCAGTTGTAAAACTCATGCTGTCTATACTACAGTCTGTGTTGAAACATCTTATAACACGTACCAATTTAACACAAACTTTTTCGTTACACAGATTGACATTTAGCTCCAAACGTATTTTTACCATTATTGTGTAATTGTTTACTTATTTATGTACCTTGTCATACCATGTATCGTGAAATTTGCAATGTGGGCAGTAGAGATGTCAGATACTAATGACGTACTGATTCTCGGCCTGTACATGTACTACATTAATCGACTACAGAGTACAGCAGTGTGTGAAAATTATTATTATTATTATTTCTGCATTTAGTAAGTGCCATTATCTAATGCTTAGCTAAGCATCAACCAGTGGCTCTGAGCAATTGTGAGTGAAGGACCTGCTTCAGATCTCGACACAACAACTGCCTCAGGGAAGGCTGGACCCATACTCTCCGCACTACAAGCCGAATGCTCTATCCAATCAGTTACCATGCCCCACTAATAGTAAATGTTGTACCAAAATGAGTCAGGACATGTACCGTATATAACTCCATATTGCAAAAAAACTACATATGACAGTAAAGCCATAGTAGTGTTGCAATTCTTTTTGCTACCAATAATAATAATTAATTTGAATAGAGTAACAAAAACTAAGGAGTCTTTGTAGTGGTTTGAACAGTAGAGGTGGTATTATTGCATGGTACTGTTTCAGTTTAACTTTGTTATTGAAGGTGGCAAACGCTTCAGCACAGAGTCAGAGCTCAGCGTTCGAACAAGCACTTACACTCCTCGCAGTAGCTGTGCTACGGCTGCTGACAGTCCTCTGCCATCTGCCAAAGCAGGCACAGTTGTTACATCATCCAGGGCATCCAAACGCAGGTATGGAGCCCAGCACAAGCTAAATTAAAAGCTTGTCTCAATTTTCAAACATTGTTTGGCTCAGATCCTTAAGACTGAGATGTCCACGAGTGGGACAGCAGCCAGTCATCAGTAACAGCAGCAACCAACAGCAAAAACAACGAGCTGTAGCTTAGCTTCATCTCCGACTTAACCTGAATTTTCCACAGATCACGCAACTTGACCTTCCATGAACTTCGGCTTCATTCTAAGTCAGACTGTGCTTCTTGATGCAGTATTTGTTTTGGTGCTATGTAATGCGATCTAAATTTTATGTAGTGCCTCTGTCAAATCCATTTGTAAGTGCTATAAAAAGTAAAGCATGACCTTATGGCCCAAGTAGTTTTTGCATCTGACAAATAAGCCGTTGTGCTATAAGTGTATATATATATCTATATTGTTACAAGTCGGAATACGTGTTTTAGTGACAACTCAGTTAACGCGTTTCTTACAAAACTCGCTTCGAGAGGTCCCAACTCATAACACACATCAGCATAAAACTTCCCATTTATATAGTCTTAAGTTCCCTCCAAAACAGACCTTCAAACACTCCTTCAACAGACAGGTGCATGAGCAGGTGTTACGAACAGACTTGCTTGGGCACATGTCACCTTCCGATCCAACCAACTTTCCCTTACACGTGTGCCCTCGCAACAATATATATATATATATATATATAATTTAAATACCACACATATAATGCATTTATTATTAAATTAGTATAATTACATACCTACTATATTTCCTTTTATTCTTAGGATAAATGACGGGCATATTATACATCTTGCAGTTTCATGTAAAAATAATTTAAGACTGTAACATGAACCTGGTGGTTTATGAAAAACTGTGCTCATCTCTGCATTTTACAGGTCCTCATCAGCAGCTGCAGCTGCAGCTTTTGCAGCAGCAACCGCTGCATCATCAAATCCGAAAGATGTCTACATGATCGCCAATGGCAACCGATACCAGACAATAAGTAGTTAGCATCATGCTGTCTCTTCATTGATGGTTGAACATGGTAACGATAAGGGGATTTGGCAAAGAAATATTACGAGGAAGAATAGGGAAGGGAAAAGAAAATTTTTAAGTCTAATCAGTGATACAGTGCAGTAACGGCAATTAAAATAATATTTAATATGATGATAATAACTACTTTAGTAAAAGGTACTGTATGTTTAATATTATTCGACTGTTTAATTTTTTTTTTATTTTTAACCAAGGTGCATGTGATCCATCAGGATTACAAAAATCAGAGATTTTTTCTTGATTGGCAAATTTTCATTATTATTGCTATTATTATTATTATTATTAGTATTAGTATTACTATTGCTACTACTACTACTACTACTACTACTACTACTATTGTTGTTGTTGTTGTTTTTATTGTTGGTGTTATTGTTGTTATTCTTTATTATTACTGTTACTGTTCAGATGATCTGCATTGGTTCTGAAGTTGAGTCATATTAATTATATAGATCTGTGTATGATAATTAATATATGTACAGGTACAGTATTTGTAAGTAAGTAATTAGTTGAAGCTATAAATATGTCAAATGAACAGATTCATATAAGTGCTTTGCCTGTTGTAAAAATCAGATCCTTCAGAGAATAAAGCAGCCGAACTTAGCAAGAAACGAGAAAGTGCTATAAGCAGTGCAGCGACCATGAGAGTTCTCAACATTCTGCGACATTGGGTGTCGAAGCATTCACAGGTATCAGTCATTTGTTCATCGCAGTTCTTAGTCACATTTTCTTCCATCTTTTTTATCTGTATCTATAAATCGATCTAATATGAAGACTTCTCTGCCACCATTTTCATATGAAAACTATTCAAAGGAAAAGACTAGAAGGATCAAATACAACCGGACAGTAATTTTCAGTCCTTCAGATCAACCACCACAAAAGTACACAAGCCTAGTATTATCCAAGTTCAAAGTATACGAAGAGTCAGGGTGTATGATAGTCATGTGGAATAGTTTTGAGTCTGAGGGGTGAGCAGTGAATGAAGACACACGAATGACTGATGATTATTTTATGCATAGCCTAGTGAACTGAATTGATCTCTAGAAGTTTCGTTATGGGCAACCGGGTCAGGTTATGACCCTTTGTAGTTTATGCAGTTTTGTCTTTGGGAGAAGTGAGTTAAACATTTGAACACATTTCACATCTTTGGATAACTAAGTGTTAATTTTTTACCTGATTTGTGATCTGTCTCAACCTTTACTTGTTAGATGCAAATAAATACTTGTTGCTTACTACCTTAACTAATAATTACCAACTAATCTATAAATGGCATCAATCTGTCTTCTTTCATTGTTGTACAGTTTTATTTAATTTCCTGCATATTCGATACCATGTTGCCAAACAAGGCACTGTATATTTTGTTATTTTTAGGATTTTGAGAGGAACTTACAGTTAAAGACCGAGGTAGAGGAGTTCTTGGGTGAGATTGCAAGCACCCCATACCTGTCTCCAGCTGAACTAAAGGCTCTGGCCAGTGTTCATCAGGTCCTTTCAAGGGATGAAGAAGGTCCCAGCTCCAAGATTGATCTCAGAGAGCTTCTGATGGCACCAGAAGTAAGCAGCTTCCAGTATGTTGTTGTTTTGTATTTCGATTTCTGCAGTGCGTACAAGCTTCCAGAACATGATTTTAAAAAGCAACAGATTTTCTTAATCATAAGCTCGAGAAAAAGCCGTTAGAAATTGTTGTTTTCTTGATCTGATTTGTTGATTGGTCTATTGTAGGTACCGTCTCAAGACAGTTTTGACACACTGTCTGCTTTGGACATTGCTGAGGAGATGACTTTTCTGGACCACCAGATTTTTGTTGCAATTCGCAGCGAGTATGATGTACTCTGTTCACTCACTGTTGTAAATTACTTGTAACAGTTAACATGGTGGTTGCGTTGCCTCTTTAAAAAATTGCATCTTTAAAAATTTTAAATATGTTAAGATTATCTAAGATTCTTATATAATCTAAAGACTTCTAAATTTTAAAATGCCATTATCATAATGCACAGGCATCAATCAATGGTTGCCTCAAATGAATCATAATCAAATATTGTAATCTGTTAGAGATTCGTGGTCAAAATAATGATAATTGCAGCTTGACCCGTACAATTATGGTAGCTAAACAAGTTGAAACAGATGAGTCTTGGGAGAAATTGTTCAGTTTCTTAAACTATCGACTAGTGTTGTTCCTATTAATCAAAAGTGTGAAGCTTTATCGTCATCTCTGCCCTGCCCTGCCCCACCCTGGCTGGTTGCTATTTCAACATCACGCTGCCAGCCATCTCTGTTCCAGGCCATGTGTAGTCCGAAATTCAGCGAACACAGGTTGGACTCAGCTGCTCTTGTCCTTGTGTGGCTAGGGCATCCACCTGGTGTTCCAACCTCCTTAGGGCCAGACATCATGGCTCATAGAGCTCTGGCATTGTCCTGTTCACTGACGCAACATGTGATGTTTCCAAACAGCCAAAGCCTTCTTGTTTGGATCATCTCCGACACATGGATGTGATTCGTACATCGTTAGACCTCTGTGTTGTGATGTGAGCCGTATAGGGAATGTGCAGGATTCTCCTCAGGAAAGGCATCCAGTTTCACCTCCAAGTCCTTGGTAAGCGTCCAAGTCTTGGCTCCACACAGTTGGACAGGCAGTATGTGTGCGTTGAACATCGTGGAGTTTGGAATTCAGCTGGATGCTAGTACTCCAGATTCCTTGAGAAGCATCATAATCTTGCTTTTCATCATTTGAATCTTGGTTTCTGCTTGAGAGATAAACAGTTTTTGTCTGCCTTCTTTACTGTGCTTGTCATAAATGCTTAATCAGATATTCTGCTTCATGCATGCCACCATTGTTCCAGGTCATTTAAGTTTATGTATGAATGACATGAGATTTGATTTGCTGAATGCAGGGAACTATTGGGTCAGGCATGGATGAAACCAGACAAAGCAACAAGGGCGCCACATGTTCTGCTCGTCACAAAACGATTTAATGAGGTCAGTTCTTAGGTTCTTTGACTTTCTAAACTGAAAACTTTAACGTGTATGGGTACTAGAAATAAGCATGGATCAGAAAATCTTAGCCCCATATACAGAAATATAAAAAAAATTAAACGTATGCATTATAATTCGTGAGTGAATGAAGTCAGCGACAGATCAGGAATTTGAAGTCAGAACAGGAGAAGAAGCAGTGGGATCTGACAAAACTATTAGACAAAATATCCATCTGCAAAGTTTAAGGGGGTATATCTATCATGCCTCTGGAATCTGCCACTGGAAGAACTGATTAAACAGCTGAATGAATGTCTGAAGATATAAGAAACAGCTAAATGAAACACATATCAAAAACTTTACCAAATGAATGAAAAGGTGAATTTATTGTTTTGAGTTTCTGTAAAATTTCTACATTTGTGGAATGCAGGCAAGCCGCATGGTGGTTTCGGAAATAGTGAGACGACAGAATCTGCCGGATCGGGTCGCATGCATTGAGAAGTGGGCAGCCATTGCTGACATATGTCGCTGCCTGCACAATTACAATGGCGTCCTTCAGATATGTGCAGCGTTCGTTAACAGCTCCGTGTTTCGACTTAAAAAAACTTGGGAAAAGATTCCTAAGCAGGTGTGTTGTAGAACAGTGTTGTTGAGAGGTATTTAAATGGTACTATATTATCTGTCTTCTTACATACGTACATATATACATACATACGTATATAAATACATATATATATACATACATACATATATACATCCATACATGCAGGCATGCATAGATACATAATACTTACATACATACATACATACATACATACATACGAGCATATATACATACTTGAGTGAAAGAAATGGTGTAAATATTACAAAGGTCAGCTTGAGAAAAAGGCAAATTTTTGGAAAGAATGATTTATCCTGGAGAAAAATCTGAACCTGGAAGCCAGTGGGAAAATCATCATTAGTCAAAATGTTACAAGAGTACTAGGATAACATTTAAAAAGTATAGATTTTAATTGTTTTTATGATATAGTGGCTTCGTTTTTATAGTATATGTTATCTGGCCAGAAATTTATTAACTCAATTCTGGATATTGGTGATTGGATAGCTGAACATGAACAGCTCATTTCAAGAAATGCTATTTATGACAAACCAGGTGTTGCTGTACATAATGGTATCTAGTGTTTATATAGCTCATTAAGAAATCTGACTCTTCAATAGTGCTTCTGTTCCAAGAAACAAAAGCTCAGAGGTCTTTCAGCTTATGATTAAAAGCAATCTCATGAGCTCTTGTAATAATAATGGGCAAGTCGTAGGAAGTCTTGCATCAGTTGAAGTCGGGTTGACTTGTTACGCTGATCGTCTTGTGATATGTAGCCAGATATTTATGTGTTGTGGACTGCTGGATATTGACCTGACCGTGGTTTGGCGTTGGTGCGCCATCAGTTGATGCCTTGTGCATCAGGCACCAGCATACTAGAAGTTACTAATTATAAATATTATTATTATTAATTATTATTATTTACGTGGCATCTTTTATGAACCTCTTCGGTGATAAAATGTGCCTATCATACACATTTAAAAAGTCAACACGTGAAATGTGATGAAGTTTTTATCAAGATATTTCTCTTGGCCTGACCATTGTGGATTTTAATCTGCCACTGAAGCTGACCCAACAGTTTGACTGTTACAGATTTGATATGACTAAGCCCTGGTGAATAAGATCATCTTCCTGAAGCAGTTTTTGTGTGGTGCTGGGAAGCTTTGGCGATTATTATTATTATTATTTCTGCGTTTACTAAGTGCAACTGTTTAATGACTAAGCATCATAATTGTAATCGGAAACTCTAAATATCTAAAGTGTTACTTAAAAACTAAGTGCAAGGAACCAGCTTATTCGCAAGCACTACAAGTTAGTGAGGTTGTCCAAAGATGCCAAGTCATGAACCAAGTCCGGTTACCAGAAGATGATAGGGAGAAGGGGGAAAGGAGCTGTTCGGATGGGTTGTGTTTAAGCTGAGAGAAATGGGAAGCATCAGTTGATTATTATTATTGGTTCTGCATTTATTAGGCGCCACTATCTAGTGACTTAGCATCAATCGATGGTGTCGAGCAATTGTGAGTTAAGGACTTGCTCAAGGTCCCTATGCAATAACCCTCTCAGAGGAGTTTTAAACTCGTACTCTCCGCGTTACAAGCTGAGCACTCTCTCCAATAGGCTACCGATGGTGCTGAGCAATTGTAACTGAAGGACTTCCTCAAGGTTCCTTCACAGTAACATTAACATTACTTTACATTTTGGGAGAACAGTGCAAAGTATCAGTGAGTTTGAAAACCTGCCTGTAAGTAGGTGACAGTGAGTGTGTCTTAACATCAGGCAGTTTTTGGCTATGAGCGTTCAAGCCACTATATTGCCTACTCTAAGCAGGCATTCTTCTTGAGAACACAAAGTCTGCTGCTTCATACTATATAAATGTAAAATACTAATCGTTGAAATTTCTCAGCACCACAGAAAAGCTGGTCTGGGAGAGAAGCTTATTCGCTGGTGTTGTATCCAATCAGGTGTGTAAGATACAGGTTACTAAAGTCAGTTTCTATGCCAGGTCAGAATCTGGGGTTAAGGATGGGAGGAACAGCACAGTACTAAGGTGGAAAGCAAAATGTGATGCATTTCTGATCAGGTTAGTTGTTTAACTAATTGTTTTGGTTGAATATGTGCCAGATGATGTCTGTGCCTGATTTTTGGTGTTCTAGACAAAGCAGATGGTGGATCGTCTTCAGATGCTCGTTTCATCAGATGGCAGATTTAAGAACATGCGAGATGCTTTGCACAGGTAAGAAGATGGCCCACTGACAGTGACTTCTAATGATGATTGCCTTAAATTTGCATTTATAAATAAACACGAGGCCATTAGCCAGCTGTATGCAAGTCAACGACCTGTGTGTAGCTTGCTCAGTTTTTAAAGACTTCTGAACAGCGACAAGTGTTGTTTTATTTGTTTAGTTCACTTTTTGTGTTTCTGTTTGTTCTTTTCTGCCTCTTGGGCATAATAAAGGTGTTCATTAGGTTTATTATTGCATAATAATATTTGAGTGATCAAGTTGCCGCACTGTCTTCCTATCCAAAAGGGAGGAATGACTTTTCAGACCAAATTTCCTTCATTGCTCTCAGGCCATGACCTGCCATAAGTTACTCTGATGTTGACTTCTACTTGGATGTGTTTGACTGCTATAGGTGTGTTTGATGATTACAGATGCGATCCTCCCTGTATTCCATACTTGGGAATGTACCTGACAGATCTGTCATTTATTGATGAAGGCACATCCAACACAACAGAAGATGGGTTGATCAACTTTTCAAAAATGAGAATGGTCGGTAGAAATCTAATCGGTTACATGTATGATGTGTCCTTTTCTCATATCATCCATTAAATTTATGCAAAATTTGCAAAAGATACATCCTCGCTGTAATACATTATAGAATTATTAATGCTATGATAACAGTGATGCCTACGAACAATGCATTTTTGATTTTTCTCTATTTTCTTGGTCATTGTCCACGTCTCACTGCCGTATGTTACTGTTGGTATAATCAAGGCCCTCACCAATCTTTTTTTCGTGTCTGTGCTCACATGTTTGTCTTTCCATATTTTTTCTAGTCCATTCATTGCGGCTTTTCCAATCAGACTGTTCTACGAACAATGCAGCAATAATTTAAATACCAGTGCTAGGATTTTAACAGCTATAATGAAGGCAATAAGGAAAAATTAAAGAAGAGATTAACTGTACTTACTAGTTGATTACAGCTAATACAATCTTTCATTATTAATATTAATTAGAAAATTCTACGCAGCTGATGTCTAATGCACAAGGCATGAACCGATCACGCAGCAAAACCAAGCTGTGATCAGGTCAGTACCCAGGAAGTCAGTCCACTGAAACAGAGGGAGCCTATGGTGGATAAACCAGCTAATAAAGATAAGTCTTAAGTTGAAACCACAAGGGACTGAGCAGAATGAACAGTGTGGCATCTGTTCGTCTTACTGCACTATGGATGTCGCCCTGGAAGTGATTGTGACACAGTCTTTGCTGAATTATCTCTATTGTCCCCTATGGAAAACCGTTGTTGTCGTTTTCAGATGTCCCATGTTGTACGAGAGATTCAGCATTTTCAACAGACTTCTTATCGAGTTGACCATCGACCACGGGTAAGTTGTTGATCATTGATTTCATAGCGGGTGTTAATACAAGATTATTTACTTACTTACTTAACCTGTGAATGCAGGATTAATATTTGGCTTTGGACATCAAGATCGTTAGCTAGCCTGCAACGTAAAGGCAAGCTGTGACCTCATGGGAAATTGTAGATCTGTCAACTAATAGTAAATAGTTTGATAAAGTTACTGGTCAACCATTCATCTTTTTATAGGCTGTAAGCTGAAGGTAAGCTACTGAACTTTAACCTTTGTTGATGGTTTGCTGTAGTTCTTCTTCTTCTTTTTCAGGTTCTCTGCCATGAGGCAGGTTCAGACGTCTGATAACGCCACTCCTTTTGGTGCTGAGCTTCTTCTTTGAGCCTGCTGTACCCATCTGTCATCATCCAGTCCAAGAGCATCTGTCTGGATCTCATCCATTTTCTCTGTCACCTCCTTATTGCAGCTATCATAGATCTCTCTTCTGCAGCTCTTTTCAGCACCTCCTCATTTGTTATGTGCTCTATCCAACTGACGTTTCCATCGATGTATGTATTTTCAGGTGGCTGTATATTTGCTGGATACATCTCGGTTACTTGAGGAAGAAATGACCTACAGATGTTCTCTTCAGATGGAGCCTCGTACGATGCGTCTGTCTCTTGCTGGCCAGTCAAATGCTTGAACTATTCCATTCATTCTGATCTCAGTACCTCTGTCTGGAAAGACTTGGCTTCATTTGCTCATTTTCTCAGAGTGCATGCATGAAAGCATTCAACAGCACATATTTGGAATGGCACAAGAGTTAAAATGGAAGAAATACCAAGAACTGGAAAGTTTTCCAAGCTTTGGAAATCGAAGCAGTTCTGCTAAAATTAAGTTTGATTAGGAATTTTACTTAATAAGTAAGTAAGACATTTCTAACATGCCATATGTCCATCGGCTGAGCGAGGAATCATTTAAATCTTTTCTTATGTCATTTTGTTTCACTTGTAAACAACTCTTCCAAGTAAATTTGTAAAGTTTTTGTTTAACTACAGCCTTTCTTAGGTAGGTATTTCGTCTCACTGTGTGCTTAATTATTTACCTATATATAGTTATTTCTGATTTGAGCAAATTGCAATTTTTGTCAAATAGGAACATACCAATTTCAGGCTTGTTTGTCACATTGGGAATCGTGAAGCTTGATATTATTTGGAATATTTGGAATTTTTACATTTTCACTTCATTCACAAAGTGTACAGTAAAGTAACTGAACTAAGTAAATAAGTAAGTAAGTAACACATCTGTTAACATGCCATAACCTGGATGAAACAGAGCTTGTAGGTGGACTTTTTGGATGACCTTGTATATAGTTTAGCAGTGATATTTGTTGGAGTGGACTATTTTTTATTGCTGATATTTTAGCTTTCATCTTGACCAACAAAAGTGAAGAATACCATATACTGTGAACTTAAGCAGGATTTTGGCTGTGAGTTTAATTTCTCTGTTCAAGACTGGTTGAGAGTAATGGAGTGTAACTGTTGTAGTAACAGGCATCAGCTTTTAAAGCAACGTTGTGTATTGTTTCTTTTTGAGTATGGTTTCACTGTTCTGTATTTCCTTTTGTCCATTTTTGTCACAGCTGTATTTGTGATTATTGAAATGATTTTTGAATTTCTACAGAGTAGATTTAGTAGTGAAAACCAATTTTCGTATACAACTGATGAAATCTTTTATTGGAGGTAGGACGTACGTAAGGCAAGAATGGTTTATAACAGGCAAGAAATGTACTGAACTCACTGAGGTGTTCATACGCCTGTTCATCTGGCTCCACCTCTTCATTGCACGACAGTTGGACTCTTGAAAGAAAATGAGTGTTTGAAAGAACTCTTGATCACAGGAGTTTCTTCAGCCAGAACGACATACGACATACGACATGCTAACTATGTGTATAAAAATAACTGCTCAATATTTGCTGATGTGTATTTATTGATCGATTGACTAATCTTGAGTTTTTATTGGATTTTGTGTTATATCGTGATGATTAGTTTAGTGTGTATTTCTATGGTACTTTTTAATTGGCCTGTTTTGACTGTAAGGGGTTTGGCTGACCTGAAATAACAGTGTTGATGCATTAATTTTACATGGCAGATTTCCCTGGTTTCTTTATTACATCGTCAGTCAAAAGAACCAGACAGTATGCTGGTAAGATAACTCATAAGTGGGCATGATCTATATTTTTGGTAATGTTCATCTTCTGTTCACTTGAGTACTAAGACAGTAGTAAAGTATCCCAAATCCTGCAAATGAGACATAGGGGAGGCATTCATTTCCTTTTCTTTAGGCCCTTGAGCCGGCAGTGGACAAATCCCAAGGTCTTGGACATGGGGCCGATGCATCACAGGACTTGCCGTTTACTTATAGCTTACGCCGGTACCAAATTATACTGCTTGGTGACATAGACAGCATGCAAACAACTTGCCCAGGGCTGGTACACAGAGTTGAACCCACAACCGCATGATCATTGACCAAACACTTTACTGACAGATCACCGTGCTGCTTAAGACAGGAGCCTTTAGTAGCCTTTAAGGAAAATCAGTGAAAACATTGACACAGTTATGTTGCTGAATGCCTTCTGCAGTGCCAGGTTTCTTTGAAAAAAGTGATGTTGAAAAACTGGTCCATTTCTATCCCTAAAAGCAAACATTTGAACAGGCCTTGAGCAGACTGAATCTAAATTTTACCTTACATTTTCTGCACTAGGTCTAGCTCTGCTTACTGGGAACTATTTGAATTTATGCCTACAGCCGTTCTAGATGACCAGCCTTTAGCTTAGCTCAGTGACCTACTGCACAACAATGGCTGTTTCTGCCTGAGTGTATCTGTCTTTCTATGATTTTTATCCTGCAAGCTTTGATTTTTCGGCTAGAACTGTTGGACTTTATGATTCAGATGCACAGAACGTGCCGTGTACAGAAGGGAATTATGAAATTTTGTGTTCTAACTGCTGTTGTTTGAATATGACTGTTGTTGGTGTAGTTTCTACTTTCATTCAAATCTGCATGCTTTTCATGATTTTGTCTTATCTGCATTATATTTTATTCTTTGCTGAAGACTCATAATTTCCATTTTTTGATCGCATAGGACAAGTATTTACACTAGTAGTGTATACAGATAAGGAAAAATTTGTTTTATTATATTTATTTATATTTATGTGAGATGATTGATGTTCTGCTAAATGACAGAACTTCTATAGCATTCTAGATGCAGATCAACCCTTAACCTAGTCAGAATATGCCCAGTAAGTTTAATGAAATATCAGAAATATCCAGTAAGTTTAAAACAAAATGGGTATCACAAGATGTGTATCAGTGGCATGCAAAAGTTGTGTCAGGGATACTATTTTATTCACTGTTGGTTAATCAAATCAGAAGGAATCAAGTCTGGATCACTTTTAGTCAAGTCTAAATTCAGAGAGGAAAGTGAAATGAAAGCCAAACTCAAGAGTCAGGAACACAGATTTTTATATTTGTGTTATCCCTATATTAGTTTCAGTGAGGGTTGACCACAAAAGATCCTAAATTTTAAAAATGCATAGAATAATACTGCAAATGTAAAATGTGCAAGAGTAGGATAAAAGACAGTGAAGGACAGAGAGAGTGAAACATGGCAGATAAAAATAGGTGACTAATAAAAGTTCATAGATGACTAATAAAAGTTCATGAGAAACTTTTGCCAGACGTAAAGCCTTGAAATCAGAACCAAAGTCAGTGAAGACTAAACAGGTGAAAAGGTTTTTTTGACATGAAACCTTGAATTTGGGACTCCAGAGTGGGTGACACATTTACCTTACAAAACCTCAACCATGGTCAATGTTGGCCCCCTTCTCAAATGATGAATTGGCCAATGTTTGCACATTGTTTAAATTTACACAAGGAGTGTACTTGAAAGAGATCAGAGATATAATTTTGTGTTGATTTGTTAATAGATAATTAAATTTCAACCAAATTCGTTAAATGTAGTGTGCTGATACTGTTTCAGCTTAACCAAATAATTTTATTCATTTAAAATTAGCTCATCAGTTTTTGCACTTGAATAAAAAGTGGTTAAGATATTCTTGTTTTCTCCACCATTCATAGAATCTTGTGACAAGGCTTCATTCATTTAAAATTGTAGAGAAACATTAGAAATGGCGTATTTCAGTCATAACTGAAGGCAGTGTTTATGTATAAGCTAAAATACCATTAAATGGACATTTTCATATGACTATTTTATCTACATTTCT
This sequence comes from Norana najaformis, assembly GCA_964023275.1. Classification (NCBI taxonomy): domain Eukaryota; kingdom Metazoa; phylum Annelida; class Clitellata; order Crassiclitellata; family Hormogastridae; genus Norana; species Norana najaformis. The sequence continues at coordinate 56,057,592 of OZ029913.1, read as the reverse complement.
AACTATGAATGAAAATATCTACATGGTTGAAAAGAAAGATATATTTAATGATTAACTCTGCTGTAGATAGGCTCCCATTTAGACCTGTGCTATTGCAAAATGAAGTGAGTGCTATATTATAATTTTATATATTTTTCTTCAATTTGTTGTTAATTTAGATTGTGTAGTTTTGAAAAATTAGTTTAAATTTCTACTGCAGTTCATTTCCAAGTTGTAATTTTGCTCATGACAGGTTGTGCTGGTATACATGCTAGCTTCCCAGATTGCTTCCGTTTCATACGAGAAAAACTGTACACATTAAATTGTTGTTGATTCATAATAAATTTTATTTATTTTTGCAATGTCATTGATTATAGTGCTTTGTGTATTGCAGTATAATGACTTTATATAGGAATTCCTGCAAAGAATATTCCTTTCTTGACCATAATATTGATGTGTATGGGTCAAGAACTAACCCTGTGTATAAACTGCCAAACTTAAAATTTCTAGTAATTTAGTAAATATGAATAGAGCTTATTTTGTATATGTTTTACATTGAATTATGAGTGCATGATGCTCACCATTATATTTATTGTTGCTGTTATTACTTTTGAATCTAATGGCATTTATAACTTATTTGAGTGGTTACCTATACACAAAGTATTAAACCCATTTCTCTGTTGTTTTTGTTCTGTATAATGACTACTTGAGTATGAATTACTTCAACATTATACAGGATATATAGTTGGAGTTCCAAGTCAAAACATAAAATACAGGGAGCACTAGGGCTAAATTCCCAGTCAAGCTTTAACAGAATACAGACAGTTTATGGGAAAAGAAATTCGAGAAAGCTTGGCAAAAAAACGGAAATATGAATCCAAGTCAATAAATAAAAGAACTTTGCAAGGACAAGCAGTCCAGTATATTTGATCGTTGGAGAGCTATGCTCTGAAGAAGGAAAATTAAATCCACAAATGAATATTTGAATGCAGTTTCGCAAACGCCTGAATTCTGTATTATTTGACAGTGGTCTCACTGGTTCGAGTCGGGAGCGCCTCTGATGAGTCTATTCTTGGAGTGGCGCTTTATAAATGTCAAATTACAATTACAAAAAGTCTAATGATGACAGATTAAGACGGAGCTTACCTGAGAACACGAGAGTTAACCTGGCCAGTGGCAGCAGGCCTGCACTTAGGTTTGGCAAAAGAAACTGCAGCTCAGTCAGGATGCAGTTAATTTGCGGTTGGAAACGAACAATTTGGGTAGACTAGGGTAAACCATGCACTGACTAACAGTTTCACAACCACTGCAGTGAACCCATCGTATGATGGGTTCAACTGGCCTACTTTGTTCTTAACGCCTTCGTGAAGGTGCCTCTGTGCGCGAGGATGCTGGTTCGTATACCGATTGTGGCTGTATCATAGTGGCTGTATTTCAGAGATTTTACTCTCGGGCTAGCATGATCCGTACACGGGGACCTTAAATGGCGTAGCATCCATTCATACGGGCAGCTGTGGTGAAGGATCTCACCCGATTAATTCATTGAAAAACAAACTGGGTCGAGGCCATACGGTCGCTATATTATAGAAAAACGTGTGCATTTAACCAAATAAAACCAGAAAGTTTTTAAAGAACAAGAACTGAATTCTGGTTTTAGACATAACCGAAGCATATACATATACTATACGAATAACTATCTTGCCTTGTCTTGTCTTCAACCATCCTCGAGCCGAGGATTAGCTGCACTATTTTGTGCAATCTGCTTCTGTCCCACGTCTGCAGTAATATCTGTTCGAACGATAATTCACTCCATGACTTGATGCTATCGATGACAATCATTAGCCCAGGAAATCATGGGTCCAGGAAATCATGAGTCCAGGAATTGTGCCTTGGATGATCTCTTTCCCTAAGCAGTCACCACTCTTTCGTAGCACATACATATGAAAGTTTCCTCGTTTTGGTTAAGTCCAGCAGACTGCTCTATACTCCTGCCGTCTCTAAGACCCACTCATTTGTCTTCTTAGCAGTCCGCGGTAGCCTACTCTAAGAATCTACCGCAGACACTTAATTCCAAATGCGTTGATTCTTGCCTCTTCAGCTTTATGCTCCAACTCTCACCCATACTGTGCCACTGACCATACAAGAGCTTATAGAAGTCGTGTCTTTGTTGCAAGCAACATGCTGTGACTTTTCCCATACATTCTTTAATACCCATCAGGTTTCTAAACTGTCGGTGCCGTGATGCACCTATGAAATCTCCGAATTCACTCATTGTCTTTCGACCGATCACTTAGATTGTTAGACTTCTGAGCATTTTCTCTGTCATATGAAGTCTCGTTTTCCCTTAGGCCCTACTCATCCTATATTTTTACTTGTCATTATGTTGACGAAAACGCAACAGTGCAGCGGAAATGCCGGAAAGTAACTTATGCAAGTGCTATATAAAAACGCAGTTTGAATTCCGACCCTTTCATGACGTCATGTATCTGTATCACGTGATTTTCATTTTATTTACAGATAATTGTTAATATATTAATTAATAATATATAGCTTTATATTTCGATATTTTCGTAGTGAAACGGTGTTGATTAGCTAATATAACAGTGAAACGTAGGCCTGCAGTTTACTGTCAAAACGAAGTCTGTTTTGTGTGCGTGATTTTACTTGTGGAATTTGATAGGAAAAACGCAAATCGGCAATAAACTGGTACTAATACTTGTGTATACGTAAACTCATATGGTTTGAGTCATTTGGTCCTAGGATGTCAGTATGTACGTGATCGTTATTTCCAGATTTGTGCAGCGCCCAAAGAAGGTAACCTAATTTCCCTCCGGATCCAGCTTATTCACAGGCGCTCAGTAAAAACAAAATCAATAGGCAGTTAAGGTCAGGTTCGGTTCCAGAGTAAGATTTCTTGTTGGTAAGATTGATGCCCTGACTCGTGATATTCAACAATTGATGCCCTGAAATCGTATTCTGCTTAATCCGACGAAGATTCAGTTGATCTGGCTTGCATGTAAACACCGTCTTTCTCAGCTTGACTACTCTTTTATATTTTCGTCTAGTTTACCTAGTCTAGGCGTTATACTTAACTGTAACCTTACCTTCGCAAACCATGTCTCTAGCTTGACTAGGTCTTGTTGCTACCAATTAAGGCACTTAAGAGTTGTGCGTCATTCTGTTTCTTCCTATGTCTTGACTATTATGATTCATGCCATGATATATTGTAGTATTGATTACTGCAACTCTGTGCTTGCTGGTTTGTCTAAGTTTAGGCTGTCCTCGCTTCATTCAGTATTAAATTCTGCAGGTTGATTGCATTTCTTCCCCGTTTCTCTCATATCTCAGATTACATGATTCAGCAAATTCATTGGTTCCCTGTCCTATCTCGTATTCAGATTAAACTATTGTCTCTGGTACTTAGAGCTTGCATGGGCCAGGCTCCAAAATATCTTTGTGATCTTATTCAGCCTCCACACTCCAGTACCTCATCCCGTCCTCTACGTTCTCTAGGTCATCTGGATCTATTTGTTCCTCGTGTTAACCCTTGCTTGCACAGCATAGGGCTTTTGCTGTTGTTGACCCATCTCTGTGGAATGGACTTCCGCTATTATTTCGTGCAAGGTCACTGTTGGTGATAGAGCTCAGTAACCCATTATTGTTTAAAGATGTTCTTATTTCCCGGGGTTCTCATGGTGGATTCACCTCTGAGTAGTTTGTTCTGTAAGGAGTGCTATTTAAGTTATAAAATACAATGCAGTACAAATCCAGTGGTCAGCCAGGTTTAGCTGATTTCATTGGAGCATTGTAATCTGGCTTTTCTCCTTTCTGGCAGAGAGGTAGCTTATTGAATACAATTAATAATAACAAAAATATTAGTGATATCAATAATAAACATGATGACATTCATAACTGTTGATAGTTTTTTAACAGTTGGCTAATTTTCATGGATGAGGATGGAGACTTTCCGGATTGGCTGCTGACGTAAAATGGTTAACTGGTTAACATGGGATCATGTCTGCCCCGTTCTCAAAACCGTGCCACCGCTGCTGAAACACCAGAAAAAGAATTGGAAAACTTCTCTAAATCAAAACCCAGTGTATGAATGCCATTTTTCTTTTCAGCTGTTCTAGCATAATGTTAAGATTCCTTAAAAATGTTAGTTCCTTAAAAGCACAGAAAAATCTTAATCTGAATTTTAATCACAATTCAAATGTCCAGGAGCATGTGTACCTATGTATACAATTACATTACATGCATCTCGTGGGTCTCAACTGGGTCTGTCCAAACCATATTGTGACTCAGATTGTGGTTTTACTTGGTTCTAGTAATCATCAGTAGATGCCTTTGGCATTATGATAATGGCACTATAGGTCAAAAATATGAAGATGTCTTTATCCCTGTGTGTATATGTGTATATATATATATTACTGTGTACTAGTAGGGTCTGTATTATGTATATAGGCCTATAGGATATACATGTATACATTGTAATAATTGGAATTTGACCATGATTATAATATCAATAGTGGTTGCTATAATAATGATGCTGTTATTAATATTAATATGTTTTACTATGAAGAATTTTAACACAGTTGGTTTCAAGACACCGCCACAGGGCCAGACATTGAAAAAACTAGCCATTCCAACAATTCTTCATGTTTAACCCAAGCGTAGGATTTATTCCTTTGCTTTGGAGTTTATTGAAATTCCTTGAATACTGGAGTTAAATTGTAAAGAGAAACTGATTATAATCTTGTAACTATTACTTATATATATTTTCTTCACATCATACAATACAGCATGTAATTAATTTTTAAGAAGCAGAAGGTAACATAAAGTCAAGCTCAACAGTTCTGGCAGCCATAGGATGTTGTTCAACACTGAATACTACTTGATAGTAATGTTCACGATTGTTAATTATGTTTCAGCCACTAAAATTTCAGAACAGTTTTTCTGAAGCACTACAAAAGCAAACTATGTCTGTGAGTATAACTATTAAATTTGTCCAATTTAATTTAATTATATTTCATTCTGTACTGCTCTTATTGCTAATGTAAACTATTGGAAGTTATAGAATGGAACATATTTGTGCAGAGGAATTTTGAATTTGATTTACGCAAATCTTATGGGTTGCCCCAGACAAATATGAGCAGTTTAAAATCACACGCAATGTGTTTATAAGTAGAGGCATCAGTTATTATACAATCCTCAAAATGGTTGACGGACATTGCATGAACATGTGTTTGATGAAAATTGTAATCATAATACTGAGATTTCTACAGTGCCTAATTGAAGCCAAGTCGCGGGGACATGCCTATTCACAGGCACTCAGTCAAAACAAAATCGATAGGCAAAAGGGTCCGGCTCCAGGTCAAGATCCAAAAAGTCAGGCAGAGAGAGTGTGGCAGCTACGGTGGGTGATGTTTGGGATTGGAGTGGAAAGAGAGATAAGAGGAAGAAGGGGAGTCAGGCTATCTGTGAAATAGAAATGTTTTCAGTTTTGAGTGAAAGGCCAATACAGAATGTGTAATAAAGGCATTGTTACCTAACCTGACTTTTCATTTCATCTCGTTTATTGCTCCCAAAAACAACATCATAAAATATATTACATAAAATACATGTGGGATGGAAGAGGCAGAAGACCCAGAAAGAGCCACGTTCTGCTTATTTGGGTCACCTATGTCACATGGAATACTGTTTGAAATGACATATAATCAACTTATTATAGTCCAACTGGACTTGAACAAATGGAATCTTTGTAATAAGAACCAAAAACCTTAACTAACAAAAGGAATTAATTAGTATAAATTCACTTATTGTGTTCATTCAAATATGTGCATATGTATGCCTAATTTTAAAATAATTTTATGTTAGGCAGAATACGAATGTCATGAGATAACTTGTCTTACCTTATGTTACCTAACCTACCTTGTGTTATGTTTCAGATTTTATTGGTTTTCCCTCGAGATGACAAGCAATGTATTTCATTTCAACAAGCTGCAAGGCTTGCCAAGTACAAATGCAGTGCAGTCAAGGGAATGGATTCGATATTGTCTAGCTGCATGGAGCATTCCCCAAATGTAATCATCGTTGATACAAGACTACCGAACCAGATTGAAGCACTGTGCAAGTGAGATTGCTGTGTCAAATGCTGTTGCTATAAACCAACTGAATTATCAAATTATATAAACAGAAAACAAATTGAATGAATTTTAGAAGCTAAAGAACTTGCTAGGCATTTTTTTATTTATTTATATGGTGAACGTTACTTGAGAACAGAACTTCTGTGACTTCATTTCTATATATCTGTTATGTATTCATGTGTCTGAAAATTTCTGCAAAATAATGCATACATTAATTCATTTATTGGGAGCATGAATGTAGCACCCGTCAAAACATCCACCCAGAGTCGCTCTCGGCCATGATGAAAGAAAAGAGGAAACAAAAACTGACATAATTACCACAATTTTAAGAACTCCAAAAGCGTTGATTAAAATCCTGAAAATATTTTAACTCTAGTTAATGAGAGCAAAATGACCAACAGTTTTGAGAGCCTTGGAAAAAGTTGTTAAGGAAATAATCAGGTATTGCTTTGTGTATGACATATTCAATTCTGTTTGGCTTAAGTTTCGTATTGTGTAGTAATATCTGTGCATAATTAGTTACATCATTTACAACTTTAAAGCTTTAGCACTTTGGCAAACAATATTTATTTGCTATTTATTTTGTGTTATAGGACATTTAGCATGCTCCATAACAGAGAATGTGTGGTACTAGTAGCAGTTCGAGAGTCGTAAGTAGCATTTTTCATAACTTTTTCTCTTCATTCTTGCATATCGTCATCATTTGGGGTATTGTAAAGAGCTGGTTTATTTCACTACATGCAATTGTGCTTCTGCTATCAGTGATTTGCCAGAATTAGAATCTGTTTGCTGAGCCTCGTGCACCTCATGTGGACACTTTATTTAAACTAATGTTGTTGTTTCTGCACTTCAGTCAAAAAACATCCAGCGCCTTAGAGGTCTGCTTTACAATAAGGGCACATAAACAAAATGATTGCCTTATACTCTCTTGATTTCAGATGACTTTCTGTGTTAACGGTTTTGTTTTTAGTCTGTTGTCTTCCAGTAGCAACAAGACACAAGATGCTCAGATGCTGCCTTTAATTAAAGTCGGTTTTACTCGGGTGAGTCTCTTGTGTTCAACCAAACATTACCTCTGGGGCTGTATAGATGGTGAGCTGGGGCCACAGTGGCTATTCTATAGTGTGCAGATTCACACAACTGTCATGAGGTGGTAACTTGAGCAATTCCTTCATATGCAATACTAATTGGCTCTGCTGGTTGATGCCTTTTAATTAGATGGTGGCACGTAAAAATAAGTATTATTTAAAGCAAATAGAAAATAAATATTTAAGCACAGCAAAATAGCTGTATAAATAAAAATAAAGTATTTAGAAATTTACATATACAAATTTGTAGCACAAAACAATTATCATGTGTGTAAATTGTGTGGAAATAAAAAACAAGTTTTAAATAGTTTCAGGATAGTTTTCTTTTGCAGCTGGAAAAAAGGTTGAAGTTTCTTGTTGCTTTCTGGTGGCCGATGTTGTTTCAAGGATGAATTGTTTTCTGTGTTGAAGCAATTTCTAGAAAACTTCAACGTGAGTGTTTGTCTGACGGAGCTGCAGTGCATAGAGCATGGTGAACTTCAGAATCGATTTCAGTTCCATATGGCCCACTCGTTTCTAGCGGCTGTTGAGAGCTGCAGTGACTCTGTTGAGATCTCAAATGCAAAGAATGAAATTATGGTAAAAATATAATGATAACATTGTGTTGTGGTGTGTTAGTGTTGAAACAGCCTGGTAAATGCAATGATGGTCTCACTCAGAGGTGGTGGTGGTGGTGGTGGCGGCGGCAGTGGGGGTGGTGGTAATTGGGACTGTTGATTTTAACTGATGAAACTGTGTATATGTATGGATTGACAATATAGTGCCTTTTAGGTATCTTTCACATATTGAGAAAGATCTAGTGTAATTGATTCCTGTATTTATTTAGTCAATAATACCCAATAATAGATTTATAAGAAATGCAATTATTGTTTCTTTTTCCTTTTGCCAGTATGTCAACAGCTCATTTGAGCGACTTTTTGGGTATACAAAGAAAGAAGTGATTGGTCAGACGTTTCTGAATGTCACGAATTGTAATCAGAGCACTGATTTGAACATAATTGAGGCCATGAAATCTCAGATGCGACAAGGAATAGTAAGGAATACATACATGTATACTATAATTAATGAAATTAATAACTAATGCTAGGATTAATATTAATGTGCATTTGAGTGATTTATAATACAATCAATTAGTATTTTCTGGAGTCCTGATTCATTAATATTGATATGAGTTATTTATGTAGCTAGTACCATTGTCTGTTAATACATATAATTTTTTGAAACAATTTTTGAATGATCTTTTTATGATCTATATTCTTTACAGTGCTAAAAAGTAATTAATTAATACCTATAAAACAAAAGAGTATAAGTGATTTCAGCTTTTGCCCAGGCATGAGATTCTTTGGAAGCACAATGGTTAACCATTCTTGAAAGATTGTGATCATGATCAATGGCAAGACTTACATGTAGCACAGACATTTCTCGTAAAACCAGGAGTTGACTTGTACTTGATTTGCTTTATGTGCAATCTAATAAAATGAAGTGACACATTAAAGTTGTAACATAATTGTACCACATTGGCTCAAAACATATTCAGCATTAATATTTTAATATCACTTTCAGAATTTTTGTCACATTTTGAACAAACACTTGTGAATATTTGTCTGTTATGATTAGTCCTGGAAAGGCATCATAAGTGTTTGCAAGAAAGGTGGTGAGCTGTTCAGCCACCGGTGCTATGTCATTCCTATCCTTGGACAGTCTGGGTGAGCATTTGTTATGGATAAGGATATTAATACATTGATTGTATAGTATAACTGTACTGCATAGTGTCTTTAAAGAGTTTCAGTTGCTACTGTGTCCAAGTTTCATATAATGATTGGGTGCATTATAGTTTTTACCTTTACCAATCACATTCCTGATTAAAGTACATAGGCAATTTATTTATGTCCGTTTTGCTGAATTTGATTGGTCTCATATCATTTACAGGCATGTCCAGAATTTTGTTGTGGTTCGGAATGAGATGGGCGGCAATATCGCATTCACAAGGAGAGGCAGTTTAAATCTACCCACACCTGGTATGTCAGTTCCAGTACAGAAGTTTGCTTCATGAAGGAATCTTCTTTCTTTACACCCTTTGGTGAAAGTTATTTTGCTTCATGAAGGAATCTTCTTTCTTTACATCCTTTGGTGAAAGTTATTTGCAGATTTGTATCCCTTATTATTATAGTGTGACGCCACATAACACGTTACAATATATATAATCATGAATTCTTTCTAATGGCAAACTCTCATGAGGGCACTTGTGCTGATGTTGTCCTGTCATTTTGGGCTTTCTTTTCTCCCTGGTTGAATCTAAATCAAATATAATCTGACGCAGCTGTTATCATGCTTAAGGCATCAATCAAAGGTCACTGCTAAGCAAAATCGGAGTGCGTGCTAAAATCCTGAGTGAGTTCTGGTTGAAAACCAAGAGGGAAATCCACACCTACATGCTGACCAGGATTTTTAGAACTCACAAACTGAAAACCAGAATGTGTGTAGCTGCTCTAGTTCAAAGTTATGGAAGTCTGAAATTGCAGATTTCATAGTCGCAAATTCGTGCACAATTTTTGTCCCACCCCAATTAACTTTAACAGCCCCTATCTCGGACGGTTTTTGCTGCAGAGTATGAAACTTCTCAGTTCCTCATACCTAATGATCAGGAATACCTGGTGAAGAAATCAAGAAATTCTGAATCGCTGAGTGGGAATCATTGGTTGAGTTGGCAGGGAATGACCCTATAATGACATCTTGCGTTGTACTAAGTTACGTCAAAAGCTCTGCTGCTGTTTGCAGGTAAAAGTCGAGAAGTAGGGTTTCGTATGGGGATGACAATTGAAGCTCCTATGACGAAGGTATGATCTCTACAAAAGGCTTTTGCTTGACTGTGTAACTGTTAAATTTCACTATAGCTAATAGCGCAGCATTTATATAGCACCTTTTAGAATGAACTTCTCATAGGTTAATGTACAGTATGTGACATTATATGCACTACATTACTGTCGTGTATAAATGTGCTATAGAACTGCTCTCCCAGACTGTGGCATAAACTGCAGTAGTTGAACAGATACTGAGGTTCTTGAAACAGATAGCAGGTCTCCAGTTGATCATGGGTTGCAGCCATTACCTTCTTGAGTAGTTATTGTTTTTATCCTTGGTGTTGTACTCATGCTGAGGATGCAGAACCATGCCCTCTTTACCTTCAATTTCTTTTTTTATTGCTCTAATCAAAGTCCAGTCTAATTTTAGAACTTTTGTAGTACCCCTGTAATAATGCCCCAGGCTTAAATCGATGGTCACGGATAGGTAAAATCAGTGGGCATGCAAAAATTTCCAGGAAGAAAACAGTGCTGTTGCACTGTGTAGCTTGAACTCACCTGAATAATTATATCAGTGCATAAGAACATAAATCTCTCGTAAGAGATTTATCCTGATAACCAGCAGTTAATTTGTCTAAAGTGCTAAATTCTTGCCAGCTGTAAGAGTCACTTGTTCAGGTACCTTGCTTTTCTCTTGGCTGCTACAGTTATATTTAAAACTATTTTTGTTTTAAAATAGCAAAACTAATTGGCAGATTTTTCCTAAAATAAGAATGGAAATCTGCAAAACCTTATTTTAAGCAGTTTTAATACTGCTTGAAATAATGTTATTAATGACTCTGCATGATGTCCACTGGCTTTCAGCATAATGTTATGCAATGTAACTGAACTCCTTTGTCACCCTAAGCACCAGTTGGGGAAAAATTAAATTTTCTTGACCATGGTACCCCAGAAAAAATAATTAGTAAAAAGCAATATTTTCAGGAGTGATAATACTCTGAGGGTACGTGAATATTCTTTCGACTGTTTATTTATATATCCAGCTTGTCTGGATATTTTGGGAACTCTAGGTGATCCACATGATTGGTTTGATCCAAGCGACATGTCCACCAAATGTTGCTGAATCACTTGACAACGTTCTTGAAGTCCTGCGATCCTCTGAACTCTACGTTCCAATTAAAGGTGATGATGTGGACAACCAGATGACAACGGAGCTCTTAGAAGGACTGATGACGGTCAGTCATCCATACCAGAACCGGAACAATTTTTGGCAAAATGACAATGATAATGATAATAATAATAATAATGAGTCAGGGTTGCTTATGCACCACTGCGCTTAGAGACAAGACCATGGGATTTGGAGGTGCACCAAGTCGACCAGTTTCCAGCTTGCCAGCCAGGGCGCCACCAGCAGCTCCAGTTGCACCACCACTAGCACCATCTGTTGATGGACTCCTAACAACCGTGGATGAGTTTTCGTGCACAATCATCTCATGCCTCAGATTGAGCTATTTTGACCTTGTGCACATATTAAGTGCTTTAAGTACAAAAATAAGTTTATAAATGGATTCTTTTGCTTGAAGTGAGAAATTTGTGCTAGAGCCTTGTATCCTTTCAAAATGATCTGTGACCTATTTGATTTCTGCTACCATGTGTACACTTCAGCCAAAAATTCTTATAGCCTGTGTCTAGGCTGATCATCAGCCTAATTAGAACATAGAAGCCTCTGTTTTCTTACATTTACTGCCATCAGGACCCTATTGTTGTTGAAATAAATTGAATTCAGGGCCTGATTAAGACCTTCAGGACCCTTAGCCTGGTAAAAGTTCAAGGATCCTGCTGAGTATGTACTATCTAGCATGACCATTAGAGGCTGCCTGCTCACTTTCCCACAATTTACATGGAACCTAATGTATTCTGCTTACCACACCCTGAGTCAATAAAGTGTCAAGGCCCTCTGCACATGCTCATGCGTGACACTTATCTGTATGTGTTTACTTATCTAAGCATTATATAGCGCCTTTTGGGAACCTGTGAAAAGTGTTGAAACTTTTATATTTTTTATTGCACGTATTATGCTTGCAAGGTCGGTAAATTTTTAGACATGAATGGACGTTATGTTTTAGGCTCCAACAATGCGACGACTGTCAGTCTCCAACACTACTGAACCCCCCATAAAATGTTAGTAGATAATTGCTTTTTGTGCCTTAGGCAGAGTTATAGTTGCTGATTTGAGAATAGTGATGATGGTGATGGTGATGATACTGTAGGTAACAAGAACAGCTCTAGGCAGATTTGCCCCTCCGTTGCCAGCCTTAGCTTCTTTCTGGAATTCTCTTCTGGCAAATGTATTAGCTCAGCAGAGTCTTGTTGGCCTCCACATCTAGACTAAAAACTCCTCTCTACCTTGATTCATTTCCCCTTTAGGCTGTTTCCATGTCTTCTCAGATTTCCTCTTGGCCTTTGACCTTACGGATTTTCCTGAAATTCGACATGTACACCTATTTTGTTTAGCATCAGTCATCTACTGATGCTTTGAGCATTGTTACAGTGACACTGTATAAAGTGTATGTATGTATGTTTCAAGACACTTAGTATGCACATTTTAAGTACCTCATAAAAGCTACAGTACATGCACCACACAAAAGTTTTTGGATTATTATTATTGTTACTTATCAGCAGGTAGACCTAGCGTAGAACTGACTGGCAGAAGCATTATGAAGCCCAGTATCCTTGATGTTTGCTGATTTCGGCTGCTTCAGATCGTAGACGATTGAAGAACTGTTTAGACTGAGAGAATAACCTGAGATGAAGTCATATTGTCCTTTGTTGTTGTCAGCCCATCCATTATAGGACTGGCATTTATCGTTGAAATTTTGTTCTTTGTTTATGTTAGCGCTATCACCCGCTTCCTTCTGCGCTAAGATTCCTCAGATGGTGTGTGGCCAATTATCCTTGAGGGTTCAGTCAATTCTGAGCAAGGAGAGCAAATGGGACTTCAACATTATTGATCTTGAAAGGATCACGGAAAAGAAGTAGGTGCTGATTGACATTTCCTTTCAGTCATGTCTGTGATCATTAGTATTTAAATAATCCTGTTTTATCTTTTATATGTTCTTGTTTGATTCTTGTCAATTGATTCAATCATTGCTAACAGTTATAAAAAAATAGCAATCACGTGAAAATTGTCAGAGTTCAAACTTTTCCACCTCTGCATTCTGGGTTGGACTCTACATCATGTGGAATTCACATGTTGTTGAATTGTGTACATGAAGAAGCACAAGTGGTGCTGTATTTTTGAAAGTGGTAACTTCACATACAGAGTTCTTTAGTGAGTTTATACTGAAATTTCAGCCTAACTAATTACTGTTAAACAACCAAGATGTTTTATGGAATAACTTTCAGGTAACTGTATGTATAATGAATATGAAACTGCTTCTATAATCAGTACTGGATGTATATTCCTTTGAATATACATGCATCCAGTATTTACATAAACAAATATGCTTGTATACCGGTAAAATATGCTTGTATATGGATATGGAATAATTTATCAGCTTTAGGTGAAATGCTTTATTTCCTACACTATTTACAAGCGTCACATGACTCACATAAGAAAAGATGTTGACCTCAGGTGGCAACAAAACCAGCAATCAGCCTCCCCAAGAAGAAAAAATACTGTCCACCAACAGATGGTGCAAAAAAATGGCTCCAAGACAACCAAAACAGCTCAGAAGAACCAAACAAGTCATCAGTGTAGAGAGACTCAAACATGACCAGCCAAAAGATACTGGGAAGAAAAACCCAGTCACTCAGGACAAAAGCCAAAACCCACCCTGAGCCAACCTTAAAAACAATGTCTTTATAAGGTTGGCTTTCCCACCAAAATGTACAGAAGACATACAATGTAAAACTACTTGGCCTATTCGGTCCAGTCTTGTATACTGTAATGCCAGCGATGCCACTCCTTGGGGTACTGGGCCTCTCCTCCAGTGTGCAGTATTTACCAGGCACCATTTAGCCCAAGAACGATGTTGTTGAACTGGATTATGACTAATGAATAGTCATGCACAGAAAGATACCCAGCACCATGATAAACAGCATCAGAGCACTTTTATGAGGTTCTGAAAAGGCGCTATATAAATGGCCGGATAGATGTATACATATATACATACATTATGTACCTGATTGTTTTTTTCTTGCATTTTTCTTGCACTTTAATTATGTAAACAAAGTTGGTGCTTCTACATCTTAATTACCAACGTTCTACAGACCTCTTCAGTACTTGTGCATGAAAACGTTTGAGCGATTCGGTGTTGCCGAGTTTTTAAAAATCGACCAAGGGACGCTTTACCAGTGGTTCCGGGTCGTTGAATCACACTACCATACATCTAATTCATACCACAACTCCACTCATGCTGCTGACGTCTTGCATGCTGCTTCATACTTTCTGAATTTGGACGTACTCAAAGTAAGGAACTTGTTTCAAGGCATTTGTTCTTAAATGCCCTTCTGTTACAAATAATTAGCTTAAGTTAATGTCAAGATTCTTTATTTTTTCAGTAGTGCATAATAGCCATCAACCTTATTTATGCATATTCATACTTTTCTTGAAAAGCATTGATTTTTCTTATCATCAGGCTTGGAGAACTTCTCTGAAGGATCTTATAAATCCTTGCAACTGATCTTGTGTTTTTCGTAGATATGTATGAAGAAGATAATATTTTGCTCTCCTAACTGATCTTTAATAGCTGCTATTACTTTGGGCTCTGAACTGGAACAAGAACCACAGAAAGACCCTACAAACTTCACTGAATGGGAATCGGGCATGGGCAAATGGCACTTCGTTATTACCACCTTTGGGCTGAACACTGAATGGAAAAAGGTGCAGGAGGGAAGGTGTGGCTTGGGGCTGTATTCATCTGAATGTGCCCCTGGGTAGGTCCATACAGAGAGGAAAAATGGCACATGGCTGACGTAGAGCCACATGAACCCAGATAATGGAAAAGATCAGGAATGAACTCACTGTGGACTTAAAGGTTGTATGATTGAAGGTCCAAGACAACAGGACAGCCATTATGCTTGCATACAATAGACAGACGGCCTTTTCATATTGTCTTTTGTCCAGGATTCTCCAACTGATTACGAGTTTGACTACAATTTCACTTGAAGCGTCCATCGATTGCTGCTTTATGCATTATGATAACGACATTATAGAAGTCAGTAGATTAGATTAGAATTCTGTCTGAAACAAATTTCTAAATTCAGCAGTAAGAAATGATGGTGATACAGAAATTTTTTTAATAAGTTGAATAAAATGTCAATGTGTTTTTTATGCTATTCATTGCATCACCAGTGATGTACGATAAGGTATTTTATGATCAATTACGATAAAACTGAGTTCGGCCAAGGGAATCAATAAAATGTGAGTACAGTTAAGTAGAGTGGATATTTTCCAAGGATTCTGCACAGTTGCTGCTATTTTGCATTGCATGTTTGCAGAATACGCTTGAGCTTGATGAGAGAGTGTCTGTGTTGATCGCTGCAGTCGTTCATGATCTTGATCATCCTGGGAAAACCAACTCTTACCTCATCAATTCAAATTCCTATGTGGCCCAACTATACAACGATTTGTAAGATGTTTTTTCTTGGAAAAATTAATAATCTTGAATTTGGTTTAAATACTCTGAAATGTTATGGAAATCAGCAGTTCTTGGCAGTGCTTTGATATGTTCATCTTGAAATGATGAATAGTCTGCTTAAATTCCTCACTTTTGGGTGTGCTATTTGATGATGAGTTTGATTTAGCTTCTGCTGACGATGGATGCCCTATGTTCTGTAGTGCAAATAGTTTAAATGACATAACTCATTAGTTCCAAAAATATTGACATGACATGACATTATTGATATAAACAAAACGGTTCCTGTCACTTAGCTTTCTTCATGGCAGTGTAGAATTCTCGAGATTAGAATTACCATGATATCAGTACCATTCAGGTTTCTTCTGATTTTTCTCTTTGACACGTAAATTACGTATTTTGATTGTTTTCATTTGTGGAGCTGTGGAGCTAGTAAAGCCATGTTGAAACAGTATGTGTTACATGGCGACCACACAGGTTTACGTAGCATCTGTGATTGCGTGCTGTGTTTTATATAACTGACCCAATGCTAGATGACTGTTTTTATTTGGACAGAACTGTCCTAGAAAGCCATCACGTGTCCTATGCATTTCGACTTACGCATCAGGATGTAAGCATTGACATATTCAGGAACCTTGATCGGTTAGTTAATTTTCAAAAAAGTCTTTGTTTATGTATGTATGTGTAGGTGTCTAATCTAATCTAATCTAATCTAATTTATAGTGCCGTTATCAAAATGCTCAAGGCTTCAATCGATGGTTGCCTCAAGTCAAAATTGCAGTCAAAAATCCTATACTGTTGGAGAAGCCGGATCGAATTCCGATGGGTCTGAGAAACCAGAAGCCAGTCATCCAAGACAAGAGCATCGCTTTGAAGATGTTTCAAAATGTGCTATATATATAAATATAGATGTATGTAGTTACTGACCTGCTGAAGTACTCTTCAGCAATTCTTTCTGCCCATATAGTGTGTATGTGTTAAGTTCTATTATTTTTTTACCTGAGGTAGAAATGATCACTTATAAATTTAAAAAATTGGTTAGGAGTTTTATTTTTATTATTATTATTATTATTATTATTATTATTTCTGTATTTATTATGTGCCACTAGGGGATTTGCAGTTGCACATGAGTGGCTTGCCCAAGGTCTCTACTAGGTAACCATTTCAAGAGGGCTAAAACCCACACTCTGCATAGCACTCAACCAATCAGCATGTTCCATATGCATGTACATATGTACATTTTCCAGTGTACATGTGCATTCATGTATGAATTTGTGTTTGTATTTTCTTATGTATTCATTATTTTTATCTCTTACTGGTATTTTATATAGCACTATTATCTAATGATGAGGCTTCAGTCTATGGTACTGGGAAGTTGTGCATCAATTACTTGCTCAATGTTCTGTCACGTGAAGGCTTGAACTTGCGCACTGCACATCTCACAGCATTCTGTCAGTGATCTGCCATTTGACACAAATGTTGGATTTCTTTGTTGCATTTAAAGAACATTTCAGAAGCACTTGCTTTTGTTGTTACAATGCTGACAGGTTGACAGGTACATTGAAGTTAAGCAAAATCAAGCCGGGTTAGTTCTTGGTTGGGTGACCATCCATACCTTCTCGCTAGCCTTTCACTCATTCCTCTGTGCTCTAGTGGTCAGTAAATGAATAGCAGTACAAGATGGGAGTTAAAAATGGTGTGCTATCGTTGAATTACTGTGATCATGTTTGTACCTTAGCCGAATGATCCTTGGATCTTAGACCACATTTCTGGGGTATGTACAATAGAGCCATGTGAACAAGTGAGTTACCTTTACCTTTCTACCTTCTGTTGGCAGCAGTTAGCAGATTGACCAGTGAAAAATTACTAGTTAATCCAAAAGATGTTGGTAATTGTTGCAGTTGTAATCTACATGTAACGTAATATGGCATAATGGTTTTATCATGTTTACAGAGATGACTATCGAACAGTTCGGCAGCAGATCATCGACATGGTCTTAGCAACGGAAATGTCAAAGCACATGGAACATTTAAGTCGATTCATGCATGCAATCACTGACCAACCTACCTCTGAGGTAAGTTAGTTCCCATTTTCATTTAAAGAATTTCCTCCATGCTTTTAATTAAACAAGAAACTCCTGAATATTTATTTGACACAGCTGTAACAGCGCTCTCACGTCCACTTGTACATACAGATAACACTGTGACTGATACTAGCAGGTCTGTGTTTCACATTTGCATCTGGGCTTTGAATTTAAGTGTCATGTGTCTCACCGTTGTGTCAGTTATAACTACTTTGAAGTTTGTCTTGTTGAAGGATTGCTGTTGTTGCAGCTGTGCTCTGAGAGTTTTGAGAATTTGGGAACATGACTAATTCAAATACAGTAAATGTATGGTATTCATCGTGATGAATGATTCGTCAACTCCAAGGCCACATCTGTGAAGACTATTGTTGATAGATGCACGTTAAACAGCAACTGCCTTAGTTACTGTGTCTTAAATTAGCATGTCAATGAAGGTAAGGTTTAATGTACTGGTTTGTGCATCATGTAAAGATGCTGAGGTCGGCTTCTGGCTCAGAATAAGATTTGAACCTCATTAATATTTAACTCCAGCAACCTAAGTTATGCTGATGAGCTACACTGGAGAAGGCAAAGGAAATCCAGCATGGATGATGATGCTGGTAAACGGCATGTTCAGACTTTTCAAGCACTGCATAGTAGCTGAAAAGTGATACTTGTATACTCTGAAATTATTTCTGTATCACTAGCAGAATTACTTACACCGGTTGATGCAAATCACAAGTGCGAGGATCTGTGGTTTTTTGATAGGTGTTCTCTCGTCGGGTGAGCGTCAACCCAAGCGGAGGCCTCGATAACAACACAATAATCAAACGCATGCTTATCAAGTGTGCAGATGTATCAAATTCTGCAAGACCACGACCGCTTTCCACCACCTGGGCAGAAAGAATTGCTGAAGAGTACTTTCAACAGGTCAGTAACTACATACATCTATATTTTTATATATAGCACATTTCAAAACCTCTTCTGAGTGATGCTCTTTACAATACCCTACATGGTCTTAGCATCCAGTTAGCATCCACTGTCGGCAGCAACAGTACCTTGAATAATAGTCCTCATACCTTTCTCTGTCTCGACCTTTACCTCTATGAAATTCTGCAGGAACTCCAGTTAGCTATGCTGTGTCAGCTTTTTGGAATGAACTCTCAAAAGACCTCTGTCAATTCACTAGTCCTCCATTTTCACTTGTCAGTGCGAGCTGTCATGCTTTTGCCATCTGGCCTGGTTAGCTACATTGGTCAATGCGTACATCAGTGCACTTATGAGTGTAAGGATGCCGCTTCTCGTCCCTGGTCGTGGCTTATTTCAGAGATTTAAATCTCGGGCTAGCATGGTCCATACATGGGGGGCTTAAATGGCGTGATGCTGTTTCAAATGGGCATTGGTGGTGAAGGATCTCACCGGATTAATTCATTGAAAAATGAGCATGGTCGAGGCTATATGGTTGCTATAGAAAAACACGTGCATTTACATTCATCCGTGATGGAGAGTTGCACTCCAGACTGAAAACGAAACTTTCACACTAAGTGCGGTAGGCCTATTGGTTCTGAAACATCTCCGGACTAATTTTAAAAAGTGTTGTGTCAATCTCTGTTTCATATGTGTGTTAATGGTTTGAAATTTTGAAGCCTTACGCTCTCTGGTCCCGCAAACTTCAGTGTATGGTATTTTACTCAAAATTTACATCGTGCTTCATGAAGTGTTACTCTTATTTTATGTAAAAGATGAATTGAACCTAAGAAAATAACAGAATGCACGCAGCAGACGGTGAACATGTGTTATAAATATTGTGCCTTTGCAGGTTCCACACGACCCTTTACTAGGGCTGATGTCCAGTCATAAGATAATAATAATGATTTTATTGTAGTTTTGGACGTTTTAGTTATGGAAACTACTGAATCTGATCAAAACTGATCTCAGAACATTTGGTCTTGGTTGTATTCTTGAATTCTTACAGATTACATATGCATGTAAATTGCAATCATGGCTCCCATTTCCTTAGGTTACCCTGGAGAGTCATGCAGATTTAGTGTACAGTGTGTCATCAACTTTGTGGGTAAGATGATGATACATGTTCTTGTGACTCATCAGGTTGATCAGGATGTCGTCACTGAATTTGAGTTTCACAGCAAAGGAATCTTAAAATGATACGCAACTGTTATAGTCATATAACAACAACATCTCGCTAGACATATTTGCAAAGCGGCTAAAGATCTGTTTATACAGTCTTGCTTTTGTTGTGTGACCACTGTGACTCATCCACGCCTATGATTCCTCGCTTAGCCGATGGACACATGGCATGTCAACAAATGTTTTACTTACTCATTACTTACTACTACTTACTTTGTAGCTTGTTCAAAGCACCGCCCCCTATGTATTGTCTAGGTTGCCAAAAACAACTTGTGTTCAGTTGTCTTTGTACAAAGTTTCTGCTGATGCATGATTTTTCTGTGACAGACTGACGATGAAAAAGCCAAAGGTCTTCCGGTTGTGATGCCTCTTTTCGACAGACGAATCTGCAATATTCCCAAGTCCCAGCTGAGCTTCATGAATCTCTTTATTATCGACATGTTTGATGTCTGGCATAGTTAGTTTTAAAGCAGCATTGTGAAAATTATTTACAACAAATGGGTTTTAATTTGTCAAAATTATTTTTTGTTATATTTGCTGCTTGGCATTTGATGAGAAACGTGATCGATATTTTGCAAATTTCGCTTGCATGGCTTCTTTTAAGGACCTTCTTCTGACAGACTAAATATGGTGTGGCTTAGAACTTTTGCCACGATACATGGATACATGTGGCAGTTCATACTTGTCTCTTACTAACTGGCTGCTCTTTCTGATTAACGGTCTGAGTGACTGGTTCGATTGACTGAATTTTCTATAGTTGTTGTTGGAATATTTGACTTGTATTCTAAGTGTTAGTTACATTCTTTTTAGAATTCTGCACGATACCTGATCTGATCAATGAGGTACGATCAAACTACAACTACTGGAAAGAACAAGAGAGCAAAGCAACAAGTGCTGCTGCCGTAAAACTCGAAGTGCCTGAAGTAACCGAGGCAGCTGTTTGAACTGATTGCTACCGGATAGGAAAAGTTATATTTCTGGGATCCGTTGCGGAATTTTGTCTCGGAAAACGCAGCAACATCTGGGAATTGGAACCAAGCCCTTGAGTTTCCATTTACGACGAATGGTTCTCTATACAGACTGTTTAAGATTTCCAATAGCAGAGAGCAGTAGACTCCCCAGATAGTCGACTAGTACAGTTTTCTGTTAATGTATAAGCTGACTTGGACTGATAAGAGGCTGTTTTAACAGGTCTTGACTGTCCTTGGTTTCAGACCTCGGACTGTGAACTTCTTATTTAGGCATCTGTCTTTATGCAGCCTACCTTCCTGAGGCTACAGCCTTGGAGAAGACCCTGCCATACAGCTGCCTCTTTTGGACTCGTATGGGTGACAGATTTTGATCTTTCTGTTTAATTTGATTATAATTTAAGTTAGAAGCAGTGTCATGCATTTGCTGTGGCAGCACTTCTTGTTTCCTTAACCCTTTGTGTAGTCATCTTCTGAGTCACACTGGCTGAACTTCTGATTGAGAGCATTTGAATGCACTTTACGGAAAGCCACGTGCTTGTTTGATTCGAATCTGCATCCACTTTCCAGGCATTTGTTGCTCTGCTGTTTATACAGACCAGAATAAAAATAGAAGAAAAATCTATCGATTTTAGTGATTAGTTGGCACTTTAATATCTTTTCTTAATTGCTGGCACATTTCCTTCCTGACAGCAATGTTCGTTGGCCCCACAACTGGCCACCAGTGGCACAATGCGGGCTAGCTGTTGGTTCAGTTTGTCATCATCAATTGGTATCCCATATAGTCAAGTTAGGTGGAAGAAACGGTGAGCATCAGGCGATTTTCTGAAGAAGGGACAATTTAATGTATAGAATCGTTGCATGGAATAGGCTAGTATATATAAAAACTAAGTTGCTTACACATGTGTAGCTGTGGGACAACAGTGGGGCCACCTCGCGGATTATATTATATTGATATGTATAATGCGTGTACAACAGACAACATGTGATGCCATCTCACACATTAGAACAGAAAATTCCATTGACTGTCTGACAAATAAGAGGGAGTGGGAAGTTGGCAGAGGGGAGAGGGACAAATGAGAATCAACAGTGGATTTCCTCAGAAGGGACATATTGCTAAACTAGCAAGCAAATGCTCTGCACAGGATAGACTTGTACTTATATGTAAGACATTGTTGGTCTATAATATTTTTTTCATAAAATCTGCCTCTACAATATACGGATTGCTGTGGTTGAAACGACGACCACTTTGGCTGATAAATCATTCCCACCAGCTTCAGACCAACAACCCATTTGCAGGCAAATCGTCTCCTGCCATCTTGCCATCCTTGGAGGTCCAAACAGATATTTGGACACAAATAGTTAGACCAAACTGCTTCTCAGGATGCATTAAATTACATTGCTACAGTCGCTGCAACAGTGGCTAATGAGATCATTCTTGGGCAGTCAGTTTTACTTAATTCCCTTTATTCTGCAGTCATATCTAATCTTATGACTTCTGTTAATTAATACACAAAAGCATAAGGACTTTCGCTTCTTAAAAGTTTACTTACTTATTTTAGATGCGAAAAGTGGACGACCTACTTACTTGCTATTTGCAAACATCATTCTTGTTACAATTCTCTTTAGCAGACATTTTGTTGTTCACGTGGTTTTGGTTATTGGGTATATTATTTATAATAATATTAATTTAAAACCATTAATCGCAGCGATTTAACCATGCTGTCTGTGACAACAGAGAAAAGAGTACGATTATCAAATAATCCAAGTGGTGCGGCCTGGTCTAAAGGTATGTTTGTTTTGCTTATAAAGTGTGATTTAAACTTGAAAGAGCGTAATTACACACCGGCGTGTCGTAAAGCATACTCGAGTACACGCTTACATATTGTACTTGACTGATGTTGCGCTTTTTTGGGTCTCTTTCAAAATCGGAAAATATATCTTCTGAATTCAAAGGAGGTATCGCCAAAAACTGTGCCCGCCTGCCGCCGATCACTTGCAAACAGTATGAGCGCCCCAGATTGCGAGAGAAAGCGGCACGAAGCGATTGTCCAGTGAATTAGTATGTACATCCTAGGAATTCGTATCGTATCCGATGGATGGCGAGCTGATTCCAATATTGAAACTTAAAAACTTCATTTTTTGCTTTTAATTGTGCGTGAACGCATTTTGTAGATCCACACGACGACTAGACACACACACAACGTAGAGAGCATATGAATGCATGCCAAATGCAAAATTTAAAGACAGCTTTGCACAAATCGTGATTTGTTTCCAGTGTATCTGCAAGGGTTCATCTGGCAAAGTGCATTTCGTTGTGAAAACATTTTCTTGAAGATTCTTTTACGTTTCACAGAAACTTACCTGATTTCACAATTTCTTTAGAGCAATAAAAGTTTTTGAAAAACCCATGTTACCTTGTTCTTTGCTGATTGATTACTTACGTATTGGACAATTGCTGTGTGGAGCTTGCAGCACTACTTGTTTCAAAATTTTAGGTGGCCATGTTATTTATAAAAATTTCGATACAGGCAAAGTAAAATTACCAATTCCCCCATTCAGGCCTGACTGCTTGGAAATCTTTGCACAAAACAATTGACTGGTATGTTCAAGGGCTGGCTTGTGATGCCATATTTACTTGCTGATGAACTTGTTCTTAATAAAATCTTACATTTAGAGTACAAGGGGCACTTTCAAGTGGTACTTAGAAAGTGCTATGCACACAATTCATATAGATATATATACCTACATGCATACATAAACAGAGACTGATAGTTTAAATTAGGATGAAACTGATAGGGAATCAAAAGTGCAATACATATTGAACCTGTTGTGTCACGAATATATTTTCTTATTTTGTTTGTTAAGCAGCTGGTATTAGATTGCAGATCTGAAATAACGTGAGTGTTTTAAAACCAAAAAAACAGAAGAAGACTGTTGTCCGTTTCTTTCAGATGAAAATAAATTTGGGCAAAAGTTGATGGAGAAGATGGGTTGGACGAAAGGAAAAGGTCTTGGTGCTAACGAAGATGGGATGACTGAACATGTCAAGGTGTCGTTAAAAAGCGACAAGAAAGGTAAACTGAATAATTGCTAACTGCTTCAAGCATGTTAATACAGCCTGTCCTTTTGAGAGGCCAAGTTTAACATCCATTTACATCACATACATTTCAATTAAATTAATTATAATATTAATATTTATGTAATATTAATTAATTCACTGTGTGGGACATCCATAATATTACCTACAGTGACTAGTTAAAAATATGTCTTGTGATATGACTTGAGTGTCCTTTGTTCTCAGCAAACAATGGATAAATCAGTTATTTAGTTTCTGTTTATTTTATCTGTGCCTTGCCAAACCTGGAGTCAAATGTCACCATTGTAAATTGTAGATTTTTTGTGCAATGGTCTGTCAGAGTATTCAAAATGTCACTGACATTTGCAAGACCCACACTAGAGATATGCATGTATAGACACGGAATCTGCATGTGTATGATATTTACCAGTGATTGAGCATCTTTGAAATATGTATTAAAGGCACCAGGTTTAAGGTTCTTAAAAATTAGAAACACTTCTGGTATATTTCAACGAGATGATTTCCTGTCTTAAGGCATGGTATAATGGACTGTAACCCGTTGCTGTGAGTTGGAGTGGCGGTGGTTGTGTAAGCATAGTAAACCAGAGATTTTACCAATGACTGGATGTGAGATAGACTGTTCTTAGTTCATCTTGTGTGTATTTGTGATCAGGAATTGGTTGCACTCAGCAGCATGCAAACAAATGGCTGGACTTACAAGATGATTATGAGGCCATACTTGCCACAATGAATAACTCCAACTCCTCTTCAGGCAATAAAAACTGTCAGTCACAAGATGACAATAAGAAGGACTTCATACCTCTTGCCCAAAAATCGCAGAACACAAAAAGCCGAGTACAGTCAGTAGCCATTGGTTAATCTTCCTAATTTTTACATACAAATAAGTTTTATAATCAAGTTGTTTTTACAAAAGTTGCACTTTGTAACAAAATATGAGTTGGCATTGAGTGTTAGGAACCACCCATAATAGTAATTACTGTCCATCTTGGACTTGAAATTTCCTCTCGCTTATGCATGAGTTGAACTTGTTTTAGTACTGATTTTTAGAAATAAATTTCTTGACTTACACATGGTCATGTACAATAATTGATTTTCTGTACTCACATCTAAGTTATGTTTGGCAATAAACTGTGACCATGTAGCATTATATAGTGCATGCCTCTTTGCATGGCAAACTCAATTTTTTGGTCTAGGAAATATGATGTAGCCTAACTTATTTCAAATGTCACTTCTGAAGTCATCATGTACAAATAAGCAAATATAGTGGGAAACACTTAGCACAAAAACTTTTAACACAGAATACTAGTTAAGACAAAAAATTCCTAAGAAGATGTAAAAGTTATTCCATGTCAGTGAGCACATAACCTGACATGACCATCTCTGATTTTTGCTGAAAATTTCGACAACCACCAATTTTAAAAGTTGTGATTGGTGAATATGTTTATAAGTTGCAATTAAAACTGTTATAAGGAAAGTTACAGTTAAGAATACTAGTTTCACTGTTTTTGTCAGAAGCAGTAAGCCTAGAGCTAAAACTAGACTAAATTTAAGGCAGTAAGTAAATGGATATGTTCTAGGGTTCTGAAGAATCATATAAAATAATATTTAAACAGTATTTCTATAAACTAAGCCACAGCATTGCTGACATCTACATGATTTTGGTGCTTTTTGTGAATCACAAGCTGTTTTAAAAAAATTCATTAAAAATAAACCGAGATCCCACTCTTAAATTTTCAGCAGTTGCTCACAACACAGAAAAAAATAACAAAAATTTGGTTTGTACAAACTGACATGGGTCGAGGTTAATAGGCTAAGATTGTTCAGCATTTTTTGTAATAGATATTAAGCATTCTAATTAGTATATCTGTTTATCAGTATATTTATATTTTAAATTTTTATTTAGCTATTCAAGGTTTGCAAGAGGAAAAGATCTGTCAACAAAAGCCGAGAAAGACCTTGACTGTGTGTTTGGAACACGAGCTAAACGTGAAGAAAAGACGACTTCCAAAAAGGTGATAGCTTTATTTTCATGGTATTCTTTCTACAACATGGAATTTAAGTGAAATCATGAATTGAATGGTTGACAGCAGAGCCTAAAAGTATCCCTTGTTACATTTTCAAATAGCCCATGTAGCAAGAGGTGCAACTTTCACTGTTAATTTATGGTATTTTGTCTGTTTAGACTGATGAGCCGACAACAGTTGAAAGCATTCAGAAGGTGGAATTTGGTGTTATTACCACAACTAGCACAACAAACGTTAAAGACTATTTTGCTCAAAAAATGGCAGCAATGAAACGAGACAAGAATATGACTGAAAAGGTATACAGCAGAATCTTGAACACTTTTATACAAATTTTGCTTTGTCAGTATCAAAGTCTAGTTATACAATGTACATAGGAGGCATGTTTAAGTTTCGTGTCATTAGACGATGGCTTTGACATCAGTAAACATGAAATCCACATTAGCTGAAGTGGCAGAGGTTCCTAGAACAACTGGATGCATAAAACTGTTAAATGCATATGATATTTATGTCTAACATGCTGTATGAAATAGGATATATATTTGTTACTGGTAATTATTACTTAAATTTGAAAATTGCAGCTTTAAAAAATGTAGACCTACAGAAACAACAGACTCATTTTGACTTTCAGAAAAGTAAGAAAGTCAGAATAGTTAAGTAAGAATAACAATAATTAGTAACTTCTAACATGCTGGTGTCTAATGCACAAGGCATCAACCGAAAATAAATTACTGAATTTGATAAAAAATATGATGGTATGATGGTCTACTGCCATCTTGGTAGTGGTTCTTGGCATTACAAACTTTATTTCCAATGGCTGGGCATGGTTGGGCTGTATATTACCAGTATACATAAGATTTTATTTTTCAATATGGTAAAATTCAAAAGTCAGCATATTGCTGTATACATACGTTGAGTTTTTATGGTAGGCAGATATATGGTGAAGGTATTCTTTCTTTGGCTCAGGGTTTAAGGAAAACCTGATACTTTGCAACTGGCCATACTACGATTATTATGATTATATGTGGTTAAACCTCAAAACAGACATGGTCTCTCTGGCTTTACTCTCTATCATCTAATCAACCAAGTAGAGACAGACTGAATTGAAGACGAGTTGAAGCTTACTAACCCCACTTGTCAAGCTTAATTTCCTTTGATGCCAGTTGGACATTTTGTTAATGAATGTGTTGTTCTTTCCTTTAGTCTGAGGAGTTGTCCCTGCCTCAAGTCAGCCAGGAAGCAGAGTTCAAAGTTATCACTACAACAAGCACAGCAAACGTTAACATTCATGACTATTTTGCTCAGAAAATGGCAGCCATGAGACGAGCAAAATCTGACACACAGCTAATGAAAATCTGCCAAGAGACTGAAGAGGTTGTCCACCCTAAATTTTGCGATGATACCAATATACTAACAGTAAATTGTGTCAAAGAAGAACTGGTGTTGGAGAAGCTTTCTAGTAAGAAGAAGAAAAAGAAGGAAAGAAAACACAGTTCAGAGGTGAAATTTACAGTAGGTGGTAACACCAGTGACAATAGTGAAACATTGCAGATAGGAGAGGCTGAGGAAACGTTTCTGAAGAAGGAAGAAAGTTCCAAAGAAGTTAAAGAGACACAAGAAAATCAATGTGAACAGGAAAATTCCAGCAGTCGCAAGTCAAAAAAGCAAAAGAGAAAACGCAAAGGAGACGAAGAACAATTTAATTCACGTGAAATTGCAAGCACTGACTCTGTAAAGCCTAAAAAGCAAAAAAGAAACAAAGAAATTGACAAAATGACTGAAAATTCACATGAAAATGAAAGCACCAAGTGTGTAAGTTCTAAAAAGCGAACAAGAAGTAAAGGATTGGAGGAAACACAGGAAACCCCTTGCAGAACAGAAAACACAGACTGTGTAAGTTCAAGAAAACGAAAAAGAAGCAGGCAGACAGAAGAAACACAAGAAACTAAGAACACTGACTGTACAAGTTCAAATAAGCGAAAGCGTAAGAAACACTAACCTTTATTGGCTCTAGGTTTCTTTTAAGATGCACTACTGTTCATCATTTCATTTGAGCACTGTCTTGAAAGCCACTGATCATCCAATGAAATTGTAATTGAGGAACAATATATTATACGGGATTAAAGATGATAACATGTGTATGACGTAGGAGTGATCCACCACCAGTTTTTTATGGTTTGCGTTAGCAAAGCAATAAAGTACTGCTGAAGACTATTGCGTAACACTAGCTTAACATTTTCAAAGCTTAGTAATTTTTTGAAATCACGGCTATAGGCTGAGTATTATCCCTATATGTCGACATATGTTGACATTCACCTTCAACCCCTAAGGTCAACTTGTTGACAACAGCCTCAAAAGTGTTAAAATGTGTATGATTAACTTACCCCTGGTGACATTCTTGTTTTAGCTATGAATTGATGTTTATGGTAAGAGATGATCAATGAGTGCATCTGATGGTTGGAAGGTTCCAGCCTTTTGCTTATAGCATGTAATTGAGTGCAAAAAGAAATTCTTTCCTGTTATGGTCTGATTACGTCTCCCATGTAGTTCTGTCAATTCCTAACACAGTATTTGAAAGGATCTAAGCTTTAAAATACTGTAAATGGAAGAAATGTTGGGTTAAGGTTTAGGTAATTAAATTAAATGAAATACTGGCTTCTGCTCTGTAATGTGTGATTCCAGGTTCAGTTATGAATTTTTTTATTTATGTAACTTTTAAAATAATTTGATGACTGTCCTACTGTGAGAGGCATGTTATTCACAGTCATTTTGTGGTATCATACGAGTGCTAGGACATGTAGATGAATGCAGAATGATTCAGTAAGTAGATGGGTCACGATTATTAGCTGTATTACTGTAACATTAGCTAAATGGCAACTGATGTTTTGTCATTATTTAGTGGTACAATAATAAAATATTTTTGTACAGCTGTTATGAAATCATTTGCTGTTGGTTCACTAACCACTAAAGATGGAGCATGATGTGTGGATCTGAAACATGGACCATGAGAAAGGAGAACATCAAGAGATCGGAGTCCTTCGAAATGTGGATTTGGTGCAGGATGGAAAAAGTTATTTGGATGGAGCAGATAACAAATGAGGAGGTGCTGAAAAGAGTTGAGGAAGAAAGATCTATGATAGCTACAATAAAGAGGCAACAGAGAAAATGGATTGGTCACATACTGAGAGGGAACTCACTCTTGAGAACCGTAATTGAGGGCAGAATGGAGGGGAAGAGGACAAGAGGAAGACCCAGACAGATGCTGCTGGATTGGATGATGACAGACGGATACAGCAGGCTGAAAAAGGAGGCTCAGCACCGAGAGGAGTGGCGTCGTCGGACGTTTGAACCTGCCTGAGGGCAGAGAACCAGAAGAAGATTAATTGTAAAGCATAATCTGGCTTCAGTGGCAGCCTTGATTCTTTTTATTTAATGAAATTGAGGTTTATACATGTATTTAAATAAAGTTTTAATTAGCTGTAAGTTTTCGAAATATGAATGAAGTTGCAGTTGTTTAGGTACTAATATGCAAGATGTGCTTCTGCATTAGAAAATTATGTTGTAGCATGAAAGGGATTTATAGAAATTGTTCAGTGCGGCTGTAATACTGCATACTGTATGTGTGCCAGTCTTCCAGCTTCATTAATTTAATACTGCAGACCACCTCGATTGATTGGCTGGCAAACAGAGTATGCCTAGGTGCTTCAGCCAAATAATCCTTCAACCCAGCGCCATGCTTCTGCAACAACAATTTAGTACTGCTTTTTGATACATTTTAATAGGTAAACCTTTCTTTGCCTTGTGAGAATAGACTGAGTTAAAGTGGATGAAAGTTGGCATTATGCATCTAGTTTCAAAACCCTGTTAAAACATTCCATCTCTATGGAATGGACTTCCGCTGTCGTTTTGTGCAAGCGTTACAGTTGGTGATAGAGCTCAGTCAGCTCGTTGTTTTAAAGACGTTCTTATTTTCCTGGGGTTTTCATGCTGGAAGCTCTTCTGAGTAGTTTGTTCTTCAAGAAGCGCTATATAATCTATCAAATACAATACAATACAAAACTTGCCAACCGTTGATGCCCGTAGTGTTTGGAATATTATTTGAGCGGCGTGAACAATAATCGTAATCCGGAGATTTCTACAGTGCCCAGTGCCACGTCATGGGAACCAGCTGATTCACAGGCGTTCAGTCAAAACAAAATCGATAGGCAAAACCGTTCGGTTCCAGGTCAGGATCCAAGAGTCAGGCAGAGACAATAAGAAGAGAAAGAATCAGATGGGATTATACGGCAATTCAGGGATCTTGAGAAAGTTTCTGCCTCTAAATTAAAACTCATTTAAATTCTGTTTTTGAAATTTTCACATCTAAGAGCACAGTATTAAAATCTGTCTTAGAAAATATTACTATAGTAGGTGTTTAGTACTTTATATTAAATATTTCAATTCATAAGGAAAAGCACAAAGTATTGACTCAGTTTTACATCCACAATTAAAAATCAAGTTTTCCTTTTACAGAATGGGTTACCAATAAAGATAGAAGAAACAATCTCACAAGAGAAATTACGATTTAAAGTGTAATATTTTTCAAAGCAAATGACTATTTCAACCTTAATTAAACTGAAACACTACTTCCACCGGAAGTTACAATATCGTCAATGCGTTTGTTTATGCATGTTTTTCTCTTTAACTGAACTTTTTCTGGTATTTTTATTTTTCACAGTACTCCATTCTTGGATGGATGCGACACCTGTAAAGGTAAATAATTAAATCAATTCGGGACGCTAAAAGGATATCTGTTAACCTCGTCAATAATTTGAGACGCTATCGCATTCGGTCGACTAGTAAGGGAAAGTGAGAAACAGTGGTTGATTTGAAACGCCTGATTAAGGTAAATAAAATGTAAATGTACACGGTTTTCTAAAGCCACCGTATGGTCTCGACCCTGCTCATTTTTCAGTGAATTTATCGGATGGGATCCTACGCCGATGTCCATTTAAGATACCCGTGTACGGACCGTAATTATGTGCCCTATAGAAGCCTATCTGCTAACGGTAAGCGCCTCTGAGGCCAAGTTATGCTAGAATATTTAATGTAATGTTAATCTCAGAATTTCTTGGCGCCACACACTACATCTCATGCTCAGTTGTCATGGTAACAGTTGGTTGTTCGTCACTATGACGACGCATTGTGATACCCCGATCTGTCGTAAAACCTTGATAACTCTGAAACGTGGACTGTTCGTCAAAGTGCGTAGAAGCTCGGACGAATTGTGGCCACGCCTAATTCCTTGTAGGCCCGTGCTCGAGTCCTCCATGTTTAGCCACCATCGCTAGATTAATCTTTTTTATTATTACTTCCGCATTTATTAAGCGCCGCTATATAATGACAACTCGTAAACAGATGGAGCTGAAGGACTTCCTAAAGGTCGCTACACAGCAAGCATCGAACCCGCGCACTCCCAATTACAATTCGAGGGCTCAAACTAATCGGCTACAGTGTCGCAGAGTAGGGTACCGTGTAGAACGCTGATGTCATACGGTTACGTTTCCCTCGATGGTGGGCTCCTGACAGCAGATGTCAGGGCGTCGCGGAACAACCGCCATGGGGGCCCTGCGCGTGCCTTGCGGGGTGCCAGAGCAACAGTTGGGGTCGACGAGGTGACACGCGCGGTTCAGTCGCGGCTTCGGTGTACCATACTCGTTCTCTGGACTGGCTGGCTTGAACGTCGAAAACGTGACGACGGCCGGAGCGCAGTCGTCCTCAATCAGAAGTGTCCTCGGCGGCTGTCCTCCGGCGCCTGGCCTTGTCTGGCCTGCGCTGCACGGCATGAGGCTGCCGACGCGTACGGCACAGGTACACGGGGGGCGTTGTGCTAACAACTGTTGGGCGGTGACGGCCCGCGGCACAAGGGGGGTCGAGACGGGGATCGGTCGGCGAGAGAAGGGCTCCTGGAGGGTGTGAAAGACGGCCGCTGCTGCTTCGGGTGGATCGTCGATTGGACGCAGTGTCGTGCACTTGGGGTCAAGGGGACAGTAGATGGCCCGACCGTTAGAGGGCTGGGATCGAGGAACGGTGCTGGCTTTCGAAGAGGGATCTAGGCTTCTGGACGACGAGTAACTGGACATGGAGGCGACGAAGCCGTGCTTTGTCCTCGACTGTTGACGCCGCAGACGTTTCGATCTGAGTTAAGAAAAACATCTCGGCTTAGAGTAAATACGCCTATCACAGACTGTAGGCTATGAAAAGATTAATTCGTGCATATTTCTAAGCTTTTCTATTTAAAGTTAATTTAAAGTTAGCTTAAAGTTAACCTGCTTATCACAGACTGCAAAGATTAATTCGTGCATATTAATAAGTTTTTCTATTTAGATCGATGTAAAAAAACTGTAAAATAAATGAAAATGTACAGGTTTTTCTAGAGCGACCATATGGCCTCGACCCTGCTCATTTTTCAATGAATTTACAGGACAAGATCCCTCACTACCGCTGCCCGTTTGAATGGTCCCGACTTAAGGTCCCCGTGTACGGTACTGGGGATATCGTCCAATAACTAATTAGGCCTACTAATGGACCATCCGCATGGAACAACTTGCTACAGCATAATATATAATCAGATTTCCTACATTGCATCTGTTTAAGAAGTTGGAGATGGTAGAATTTCGAGGTGAACGTTGACGGGATATTACTTAAGAAAAGCGAAAATGTATTCTTCAAAATAATACTTTTAAAGTAAAAGTAAAAAGTACCCAGTACGTTTGCATGTACTTTGTAAGTATAAATGTGTGTATATATGTTTATGGCTGTATAAGTATGTTTGCATGCGTTTGTATGTATGTATGCATGTATGTATGTAGGTATGTATGTATACCTGTCAAAAGCGCTGTTATGGCGAGTATCACCTCTTTTAAATAGGCCTAATTATTTTATAGCAAACTTATTTGCTTCCTTAGCTCAGTCCGTCTATTTAGTCACACGTAATATGTTGGCTACCGAGGTTTCAGAGAGACTGACACTACGCTCTTCGCTGATTGCACATTAATGACACTACGCTCTACGCTGATTGCACATTAATGACACTACGCTCTACGCTGATTGCACATTAATGACACTACGCTCTACGCTGATTACACATTAAAGACCTGGAAATGTGAACCCAGGTCACAGGATGAAAAGAAATTTGCTCTTCTCCTCTTGTATATATAAGATATATTGATGTACCATGTGGATGATGAATCAGGATAATCTATTATAGTCGGATGTGTGTGCGACATATTAAAGTGTTAGTAGTTCAACTCAGCTATAATATATTAGTTTTATTCATATATTAGTTATAGTTGATATTATCTGTGGAGTAAAAGTACCTGTACAAGCAAAGGAGACCAAATGCGAGGAAAATAAAACAGATCGATATGGCAACAACCAGTATCAGCAACAGTGACATGCCTACAATCAAACCAGACAACATGAGAATCGGGTCATTTATTTATATTTAATGCGTGTAGCATGTGTTATATATACATACATATACATACACATACATATATACGTATTATTTCATGTATATATATTAAAATGATGTGAGATACGAATGAATGAATGAATGATGGACTGAATATTAGGCATATATATGTATGCATAATAATATAGGCATTTTCGTTGTGAATATATACTTTGCTCCAGTGGAGGATTTAGCTATAGGTGCGGGGGGCGGTTCCCCCTGGCGCCCCTCTTGGTTATATGCCAGCGCCCCTCAGACCAGACCCGTGGATGGCGGACTGCCAGAATGTGGCGCCCCTCTGGAAATGCCTTTCCCCCACGCAAGCAATCCTGGAACCACCACTGATCTGCCCAGCAGAATCAGGTTGGCTATATTTACTCGTTCATCTTCTTCTGAGACTTTGTTTTGAAAAAAGGTGATTTTTCTTCGGACCTAGATTTGTAACTTATATATGAAAATCAAAAATAGGCCTTCGTCTACCAGAAAAGGCCTATATCGTGAGTCAAATCAGCTACACGCAGGTCTACGCATACACATATATACACTATAGGCCCTATACATTTGAACACACATACATATATACATATAAATAGCATGGTTACAGCCAATTGTTTATGATCGTTTCCTCCGATGGTTGATGAAAATGCCTTACAAAATGACCTAAGCCCGAAGCGCAGCGAATACACCCTTCTACATGTATTTGGACATGACCATGCAAACAGCTGCTACACTGAACAAATCAGGATGAATAGCTCGCTGTCCATATCGAATAATCTTCCTGTCAGCGACCTTCCCAAGTTGCGTGTCGACGGACTCTAAACCGTAGACTCGCCCGATTTCTAGTTAGCGCTACTCAAGAAACGACACACAGTCTTTCGATTTTATTGTGGTAGGGCCTAGGCCTTTGTCTAAATCAAAACAATTCACTCGCCACCATGAAAGTTCCACACGCACAATTCTATAAATAACTAACGTCAACAATAATTCAACCAAATTTGTAGCTCAAAGAATCAAACAAATATACGACGAACTATACGGCGTATTTTCGCGCTCGCTTCAACACTGCATTCGTTTCTTCTTTATATAGGCTCAAAGTGACCGCGTCAACAGACAAGTCTAGACATGTCTATGAGGCTATGAGTCATTGCATCGTAAGCGCTTTGTTGTTTTGCCCGAGTGCCCTGGTGATATAATGCGCGCCAGTCGACGTCACACTGTGGCATGGCACCCAAACTCTGTACCGAGCAACCACAGCGCGCAGCCCAGACACGATCAAATAAATCAACAACCCGATGACGCATTGACGTTACGTATTAAAAGTTCTTATACATACAAACGCGCGTTTAAAATATGCTAATTCATTAGCGGGAAAATTACGTTCACACCTCCATGTAAACCGGCATTAGCGTTCCCAGCATCAGTTGTTGTTACTGTTGCTTATGATGATGAGGATGACAACAACGATATTGATGTTCTTGATCACATTCAGAGGTAATGTAAGATACTGAAGGAAGGAAAGCTGTGTTGGACTATCGGTCGAATATGATAGGGCGATTGGGGAAAATTTGAAAGGTCGCGGTTTCAGGATTACTCTTATCGGGAGCCCGCAGTCTACAGATATGCTTGCTGTTTACAGAGATCATGCTGGAGATAAGGAGAAGCTTTAAATCAACGGGGCTTTTATTTAGCCAGACAATCCCAGCAGCAACGCCATTTCTGGACATATGAAGTCTATACGACAATTTTCCCATGTGTTTCATATGGGACCATATGTAGGATATATGAATCCCATATAGAAATATTGTCATATGGGTTTCGTATGTCCTACATATAAGTTGCTGTTGGGGAAGAGTCTTCCGAACTTAAGATATTGTCCTATAGATGCAGGTGTGAATTTATAAATTTTGGGACGGGTGGGAATGGTTCAGGCAGGTTCCTACTGATAAGCCTTTTACATAAAATGTGATCGGGCCTGAGAAAACCTTCATAAAGTCGGGGAAAATCAAAACTAGGTTTGCTATTGCGCTGGAATGGGCTGTAATTGCTGAATAATTAGGTGAAAACCGTATGTTTCTATCTCGAATAGTAAGAGCGAGAGGTTTTTAAATATATAAGTCTCTCCGCGGCTCCTTTTGAGAAATCGCGTGTTAAAGTTTGCTATAAATCTAACCTAACCTAAGTTGGTCGTGAATATTTGTGAGTATAGTAAAGTGAAGCATTTGCACATGCACGCCTCTGAAGCTGCATCAATGAAATCTCCATAAAAGCTGGTTAAGATAAATATTTACATTACTTGGTCATTTGCATAATAGTCGATATTAAACATATTAAATAAAGTTTTGGTTGGCGGGCACCATAATGGACTTAAAGATAAAAAATACTTAAACAGCGAAACTCTATATAAGAACCAAAACTCTGATGGCTAAAACAACAAGGAATTTAACAATTGCAAGGAATTCACTTTGACCCAATTTATGCTTACATGCCTTTAGAGCGCGTTTCTCGCAGTTTAACTTTCCGACTGTGTGAGGATTTTCTCAGGCACGATCAAAAATAAAAAAATCTCACATGTTAAGCGCCAATTAAAATGTTAACCGAAACATCTGCGTGTAAGTGGCAACATCACTTGAACCTAAGTAAATAATTCATTTCGCGGTGGGTCATAGGTCCACAGCACGGACACTACTCCGTGATATTATGGATATAGCGCCTTTGTGAGTTATTTAAAAGGCGCTTTACAAGTTTAGTGATACATACGTATAGTCTCAGTCTCGGGAAGTAACTAAAGTCTCATCTTGGTCTCGTCTCTGACAGATTAACCATCGTCTCTTATCTGGTCTTGGTCTCGGGGCGGGACGTATCGGGTCTCTCGTCTCAGACTCAGTCCCAAAGGTATCGTGCGGACTGACCTTCTGGATATCGACCTGATTGTGGCTTGGTTTTGGTGTGCCATCGGTTGATGCTTTGTGCATTAGACACTGGCGCAATAGAAGTTGCTAATTATTATTATTATTATTATTATTATTATTATTATTATTATTATTATTATTATTATTATCGTGGGCATCACTGTCCTATATACGCAGGAACCCTACATCCTTAAGATCGTCGTACACGTGGTACTAATATAGAAAATTGAACGTACCGTATGAGAATCTGTCGAATGTAGAAATTTCCTGTGAAGGCGCTAAAACAAAGAGCACAATGTGTACAATAGAAGAGCAGAATTACGTCTGTATATGTAAAACATGAAGAGCATTGTAATTAATATTCATAAACACCAAGTCTGCAAACGAGAACTGCACATTGGAACCTGCCAGAACAGTAAAATACATACCAGATTAAAATGGCTACAAAAGTTTAGGCTCTTCACGCAGTGTACATATATGTTGGCTAAATGTGTACACTGTATATATATATACATGTATATGTAATGGGGCACGGTAGCAAAGCATTAACGTTGTCTGTTATATATACTTGACTACTGATATGAACAGCACTAGATGCAACATTGACCAATCATGCTACAATTTGATTAAAATAGCATGTCTTTTCGTCGTCCCTGCATCCCATGCGCAGTACGACAGGGCCTTCGTATATGTAGTCGGCACCCTCCCTTCGAGTGCTTAATCCGACTCTGGAAATAACTGATGACCTTTTCCAGGTATCCGCCTTGTTTGACCTGCCTTTTCCGTTTCCATATAACCCCTCGTTCTCTTTGCTCTTGATTCCTCGACTTTCCCTACCATCAGCCCTAATTTCTCAATCTTTCCACCACATTATCACTTTGCTTTTTCATATTTTTCCATCATTTTCTGCTTTAGCAGTATTGTCAAATTCATTGACGTGTCCTCCCAAAAAAATAGACAGGGACTATGACCGGATCAGCCCTTAAGGTAGTCGTTCATTTATAAGGACTGCATGCCTTCCAAGTGTGCTCCTCGGAGGCGTGTT
Source organism: Norana najaformis (assembly GCA_964023275.1). NCBI lineage: Eukaryota > Metazoa > Annelida > Clitellata > Crassiclitellata > Hormogastridae > Norana > Norana najaformis. The sequence continues at coordinate 56,020,191 of OZ029913.1, read as the reverse complement.
GCTGGGTTTGGAGGATAATGCAAACAGCAGTCCAACAGCAGGCAGTCTCTCCAACCTCCGATGCGGAGATAAACAGCAAATCCATTAGCAATCTGCTAAACAGGCGTTGTGCCGCTGCAGAAAATTCATGCATAGCAACAATAAATCACAGGTTATCGGAACCCAATATAATTCAATAACTCTCGAAATCTTTAGCCAACAAATGTGCTACACGAATCGCTTTAAATTAATAAAGATATAAATAGCGGAGCAGCCAATCCTGCAAAACACGAGACCGTAGCATCTGGCATAGCCTATATATGTAGAGGAGACGTCAGCAAATGACGCAGTCACGCCGTTGCAATTTGCAGACGTCATAAAAGTTCACTTATTTTTCAGCGCTAAGTTGATAGTGAGCTGCAGCGCGCCATTCGCCGCTCCACGCAACGTTCTAACTGCCGCCACATTATCCCTTCATTGCTATTCCGTCTCGGCTATATTTCTCGTGTTGCCAGATAGACTCTAACACACTTAGACCACCGCTCGGTCAGTCGGTCGGTCTGGAACGGTCTCGATAGACGGTATCGGCAAATCGCTTCTAAGGCGTGACTGAATTCGGAGTAACAAGTGAACGCCGTTGGACGGGCCATTTATCGCGAGTGGAAATTCCGTTATCTGCGGCTGCGCTGAGCAGAAGACGTCGGGCGATTGCAGACGCACGGAGAGACGTACGGACCCGCCTACAGACTCTGACACGGAGCGGTACAAAAAACTGGAGAGCGAGAGAGAGGGAAAGAAAGAGAGAGGGAGAGAGAAAAAGAGAGAGAGCGCGAGAGACAGAGACACAGATATACAGAGACAGAGAGACATAGAGAGAGAGAGAGAGAGAGAGAGAGAGAGAGAGAGAGAGAGAGAGAGAGACGTGAGCCGGTGCTGGGGGATTTGGCCGGCAGTCCAGTCATGTGCGCTCTGCTACCGTTTCACGTCAGATAAAAGACATCAGCGATCGCCTCGACCGGTCATGCAAGGAGTGGCCGAGGATTTCGATATAATATATCCAATACGACGACGCCGCGCAAAGCTTATTTCGGCTCCTGACAGCCTCCACTGGGGCTTTCACAAAATACTCGATGGCCATGTGTTTGATGCTCCCCACGCCTACAGGCCAACAGGTCAACGTGTAGGAATATATAGGGAAATACGGCTAAAAACCGTAGTAGAAATACATAATTGTGAAATAGAATAATCCAACACTCCGTATCATACACACAAAGGATGCATGTCGCTGCTGCTGCTGCTGCTGCTGCTGCTCTGAGATGCAAATCATTCATCCAAGGAATTTGGCAGCTACAGGAGGACTTTTCCTCTGTCCTTACATTCGCCTAATTCTCTCTTCATCCGAAAATCAAATGTCTTTTTTCTGTCAATATAAAACGTATCGAATACGCTATGTTATAAATAGCATGTATATATATATACTAAGCATGAGCATATACATGTATATGTACATATGCATAAGTATATATATAGGCCACGTATAAATAGTATGCATGTATGTATTTATGTATGTATGTATGAATGTACATGTGTATGTATGTACATTTGTTTAAGTATGCATGTCTGTATTACTGTATGTATGTACATATACATAAGCATGTATATCTGAATATGTATTTAAGAATGTATGTACGTAAATATGTATGTATTTATGTATGTATGTATTTAAGTATTTATGTATGGATTGATATATGTATGTATGTATATATATATGTATGGATTGATATATGCAAGTGAAGTAAGCTGTTAACCAGAAACGTTCTAATTAAGGCCTTAAGCAGAAGCAGCAGAGGCTATTGATTTCACCAGAGGCATCGATTGCTTTCTCTTGTATACAAGGAAACATCGCCGGCGACGAAGGAAAACACGGAAATCCTGCGACATCTGAGAAGCGCTAGAATGAGACGAGCACCTGCAGAATAAGCCGTTAGATGCTGCAACAAAAATAGCGCAACAAAAACAAAGAAGTAATGGAGAAGATCTAAAGATATGAATATAAAGATATGAATATAAAGATATGAAAGAAGATACACTTCTAAGAAACGATGTAATTGAAAGAAGCAGTCAAAACAAAGAGCTGGCTGATCAGAGGAGCTTTTGACAGGCACTTGCTACGCTCAATAAGCACATTCAGAAATGAACACTAATGGCATATGTAATGGCCTATAAAGCCCTATATA